>JAODVN010154766.1:0-14965 GCA_025434125.1 Chologaster cornuta
AAAGTATAAAAGTCAAAGTAATGTATGGGGGGGGGGAATTCCATTAAGGACAAAAGCATACATTTTTATTTTATATTGCTATTTTACTATTTCCTAGCTCCTTTCTCGCTAAGTATGACGTTGATGATTTGTGTGATATGCAGGTGCGATGGGTAGGTTTTTTTTTTTACGATGACAAGCGGGAATGAAAACAAGCCAAACTGAAATAGGAGTAAAGAGGTTTTTTAAAAAATGTAAGGAGTAGAAAGTAGAGATAATTGCGTGAAGATGTAAGGAGTAGAATTAAAAAGTCTCCTGTAAAATAATTACTCCAGTAAAGTATAGATATCCAAAATTTCTACTTAAGTACGGTAACAAAGTATTTATACTTTGTTACTTGACACCTCGGCTCCTCCTGCTGCCTCTTCCTCTGTAGCAAGGAGCTGACGGCAGATGCCAGGGAGCTCAAGGGAGAACTCTACTGTCTGCCCTGCCACGACAAGATGGGCGTGCCCATCTGTGGAGCCTGTAGGAGACCCATCGAGGGCCGCGTGGTCAACGCCATGGGAAAGCAGTGGCACGTGGAGGTACGGTGTTTTACGCATCGGCTATGATTTCTTTATTTACCGCAGCTTTTCTTTACCACAGCTTTCATTTGATCGAGTCAGTTGCTTCACTTCTTTCTGTCCTTCTTTCAGCAACTCGCCCTGTTAACTATATGCTCCTGTATATCGACTGTATTTGATGCCAAATGGTTACCTCACACTGTTGCAGGCCTGACCTCTGCTGCGTTAGTGTATCTAGGCTCTTACATCTCTGCTCTGTGCCACGTCATGAAACATCTCCTCTCTCTTTCCGTCCTGTGTTTAGCTCACCTCTCTCCTCTTATTTGTGTCTCCTGTGGCTACTGTTGTTCTTGTTGTTCTTCACCCCCCAATTACCCCCCCCACATAGCACCATGTGTGCACTGTGTGCGAGCGCCCGTTTCAGGGCCACCCGTTCTATGAGCGCGGGGGTCGCGCGTACTGCGAGAGACATTTTGACATGGTATGGGGATATGGTTTAGGCTTGTCTTGACCCTGACTGCTGCCCTCTTCTGCGCTGTGTTCTGCCTTGCCTTGCCTTGCATTCCCTTCTCCCCTCCGCCCCATACGCTCTGAGCGCCCTGGCTACCGCTGTGACCTCAGCAGAGCTTGTGTAATGGACGTGGACTTGCCACTGGCTGTGCTAACTGTCGTGCCTGGTCCCTGGGTTTGTTTGTTTGCAGCATTTTGTGTGTGCTAAGTGTGAGAAGCCCTTCCTGGGACACCGGCACTACGAACGCAAGGGCCTGGCCTACTGTGAGACCCACTACAACCAGGTAACAGACTTTGCCACAGGCCCAGTGAGGGTTCCCACTGTTGCAGGTAATGTTGATTCTGTTGAACAGTTCCGATCAGACCTGATGAACGGAAGTCGTTAAGATAAAGGAGGTAATCACATCAACCTAATCTCATTAAGACAGATACATTATCTCAGTGTAAAGGCCCAAGTATACATTTGAACCAAAGTGTCTGGGTGTGTTGTATTGTGCATGTGCGACAGACTAAAGCCCATTATAGACATCAATGGCTGTTCTGCTAAACTCACAAATTAGTGTTCTAAGCATATCAAAATAGTTATTTCCAGAAAATCTCTTAATTACATCGTTGTTGTGCATGGGAAACAGTATGTGCATGCAAACGATGTAGTTATAATGATATCTAATTCCTCTGGCATATAGTTTTTACATTTACAGAAACACACCGCTTTATTGTCATTATTAAGAGGTTTGGACATTCATAGATATTGTTGATTCTATATCTGTGAATGAACGAGAGGGAATTCAGAACATTTTATTAGTTTTGTATTTGGAAATTAAAAGATTTAATCCCAATGTGGCAGTGAATTAGTCTAAAGGACTGATTTAAACTGGGTTGGATTTGAACGACTATTGATAGACTATTTCGCCACCTAGTGGGAGTGTATTATTATTATTATAGTATATTAGTATATTGTGCATGATGTGCATGGCTCCTGAATACACTTTTCTGTACGGTGTGGATAAAATGCACAGCTTCATTAAACATAACATTGTAATTCTGTCCCCACAACAGCTGTTTGGAGATGTTTGCTATCACTGCAATCGTGTCATTGAAGGCGATGGTAAGATAAATAACGTTTACATTAACTATTAATAAATGAATATACTGTATGTATGATCATATAGTATCTTCTATTATTGACTGTTGTGTATGTCAGTGGTCAGACAGGGAGTTATGTAAATGTATTTTATTTGTGTATAAATGTGTTTTTTTTTGTGTTTTAGTGGTGTCTGCCCTGAACAAGGCCTGGTGTGTCAACTGTTTTGCCTGCTCCACCTGCAACACCAAGCTCACCCTCAAGTAAGCAGGATTGAGTAAAGTAAAGTAAAGGAGGGAGTAGAAACAAAACAGTTCTCAATTATCAGCTACTATAACACTGCTCTGCAGAATGATTGCAATTGTTTGGTGCAGTGTAAATAATCACAATATGTCATCCCACCCAGTACACAATGTCATTTAGTACGGTACCTCATTCTGACATATTGGTAAGAGCTGTTTTTAACTCCAGACACAATAGAGTGTCCTACTAGTTCTTGTGCATATCTCGCACCCCTGTGTTGCTATTTCTCCCTGTTGTTTTATCTTGACTTTTTCACATTGTGCTCTCCTTTTTTTTTTTCACCATTTCACTTTCTCTCTTTTGACATTATAAATCTAATGTTTGCCATTTTTCTCTTCTCTGATTCTGCCCTCTGCCCTCACCATCTCGTCCTTTTCTCTTGCTTCCATACCGTCCCTTCTGTTCCGCCACCCGCCGATCCCGCCCGGGTCAGGGATAAGTTTGTAGAGGTGGATCTGAAGCCAGTATGTAAGCACTGCTATGAACGTATGCCGGACGACATGAAGCGTCGGCTGGCCAGGCGCGAGCGTGACTCCAAAGACAAGAAGAAGAAAATTCCCATTCCCATATGTCTGTAATCCTTTCTTCCTCCTTTCTTCTCACTTCCACTCTTCCGTTGGTTAGTCTCCATCTTTCCATTCTTTTCCTGTTTGCGTTTACATTTGCATGTCCATTTTCTAATTTTAGTTGACGCTGAAACTCACAGATATATATATATTATAGCTTCAGATACCATAATCATATTTATATTAATTTACAGTATACAACGCAATTAGCTACATAGGCCTATGCATAACATCTCAACCAGCAAAACAGGTAACCAACATTGTTTGAAGCTCAGCTGTCGGAAATGCTTACTAAGTATAGGATAATTTCTCAGCCAGACTTAACAGAGATTTGTGAGGTTACTCAGATGGTCCTCCGCTAACACAGTGCACATACAGTCTGATTCCAATGTAGCCTGCAAGGTATTTCCTTAAATCAGGCAGTCACATGGAAATGAGAGGCTTTCCTTCCAACTGGCCCTATGACTGTCTGGGTGGATGTGTTGGGTGAAGTCTTAATTGCTTTCAGGGGATTTCAGGCTAGGAGCAGAAGTTTCATTGTGGTACCAGTAACCATACTACTGATTCACTGCCATATCTAATCTGCTTTGGTAAAGAATGTTGTCCTAGGAGAGAGAAAAAATATATTGTGTTCTCGGGAAAATAATTGATTGTATGCAGATAGCACAGTAGCTATGCACACAAAGAAGAGTCACATAATGCTGTGTTGCAGCAATAGGCCATTGTTCTCCATTGGACATTGCATTTCACATTTCAATAGACAAGGTATTATGGAATCGTGTGATGGACAGAAATACTGCTTTTAATTGACATGGCTGCTACAACATTGTACACATACGGTAATAGATCAAATATTTTATTTTCCACAGGAACAAGTTTGTGGAGTTTGACATGAAGCCAGTGTGCAAGAAGTGCTATGAAAAATTTCCTCTGGAGCTGAAAAAGAGACTTAAAAAGCTGTCTGAAACTGTTGCACGGAAATAAGCAGTCACAACAATGGATGGATCGCACCCATGATCACAAACACTAGTCCTGTGGTAAACTTGGTTGGAAAGAACAGACCCATTACTAGAAGTGACAATCTATGTCTATTTAGTCGTTTTGTGTTAGGTTACCTTTATAATGGTCAAAAGGCTTTATTATTTAAATGGTCTACATTTACCTTCCAATTATGGCTACATCTTAATGATAGTTCAGTTTAATCTTGACCTTTACTGTCAGTTGGCCTGTCAGTCAGTTTATAATGCCTGCCACTTGTTATCCTGTTCAGTGCCTTTACTAAATACAATATATGTAATATGCTTGCCTACTGAACTGTGCTTATGCAATCTAAACACACTGATGGCTTGTTTTCTGAAATGAAGAGCATAATAATTTTAAATTATATTTTGGACAGCATCTAAAAAAATTAAATTATGTATAATGTGAAAACAATTGCATTATGTTGTATGTGTGTAGCATTTCCTGCCACAATGTATTTTGGTACACTTAAAACATATTTATTATACTGTAAAAATATACTCAGCTTTATTAACTATAAACAAATGTTATATTTTCTTTATAGGTATTGGCAGCAAATAGTTAGTTTGTGAGTCACCTTGTTGACATGCCTATGTTTTGAATAAAATGTGCAAAACACTTGCATGGCTTTTGACATGTGCAGAGAGAGGGCTGGATTGCTAATATTCAGAAATGGTTTCCATCGGTTTAGTTCATAGTATTGCCCAGGTGATCTGTGCTGCTGTATGAAGACTCACAAATATAGAGTAGGAGTGAATAGTATATTTTAATTAATCTTTTTCACTTGTATTTCACTAGAGCAGTATGGTTATGCATATTTTTTCATAGACTATGACACATTCCAGTGTTTATGGATTAACATAAGCAATGCAGTTGATGTGAATGTGCTACCATGTGCTACTTCTTACATTACTGTATCATGCTTGAGAAAAGACTATTTATTTATGTAATCAAATAAATGTGCTTGTTTTAGTCTTAATAAAGAATAACCATTTTACATAAATAGACATTGTCATGTTATATTTACAAATATAATTACAAATATATAATAAATACATATAATAAATAAAAGTATAATCTCGGTTGTATGTATTATGGACACAACCCCGCCCATTCTTCAAATTGCGTCACATTTGCGTCAAAACGAAACTCAAATCTCGTTGGACAAGGACTTCCATACAAACCAATCACACTGGGTGAACTGTGAAGGGTTCGTACCACGTGATTCTTGCTGCCATTTGATGTTATGAGACTGCGCACTGTCACCATGGCAGAAAGAGCTTGTGACTAGCTGGAATTCATGTCAGTTTGTATATTTTAGTAGAGCTGGTGTATTCTATGCAATCGTAGTTGATACAGTTTAGACATAATTGCTTGTCGGAGCCATGCGGCGAAGTAAGTCCGAAGTGGATCGTTATATTTCCTCGGTACAGAGTTCGTCTCCTTCGCTCAAAGAGGTGAGTACGTTACCGTAGTCGGCGGCTAATGCTAGCATCGCCGTCGTGTCCATACTAGCCGCATGTGCTAGCCGCAGTGCTGAGTGAAGTTAGCAATGGAAGTCAGCTGCTTCTGTTATAACTGTTTCAGTTTATTGGTTTGGTGATATTTAACATTGACATTCAGACAGTGTTCACTTTAGCGAATACGTATCCCCGCTAGCTAGCCGTGTTGCTAAGTTTCAGAGACCCGGCGAAGATCGTGTCCTCACAGTTTGGCCGGGAAACGCGCGGCAGTGTGTTTCACTGTGTACTTGGCTCAACGCACATTAGGGCGTATTCTGTCCTAGGTGGGTTAATTTCACAATTGAAACACAAGGAAAGAAACCGAATGTAATTCGACAAAATTAAAGTATATTGTTTCTATTTGCCCCAAGGTACCGGTACTTTACATAATTGTAAACAACGTATTTGAAATTTGAGCGAACACGCCTCAATTGTGCAAATATGTCGACTTAATTTCTAATAAATATTATGACACTTAAAGATTGTTAAGTAGTTTGTCGCCCCATGTATAAATAACGTCCTATCATACTCCTGCCCTTGTTCACACGTATTTTAGACTGTATCTGATCAAATCCGATAACTGCACTGAATCAACTCTGCTGCCATTACCATACTGAACCGTAGCTCTCACCTTCTAGCCATGGAACGCCCCTGTATAGGCGTTTACTATAGCCAGGAATCTTATAGCAACAACATAAGCCTACATACTTTTAAATAGGCACAGTTATAGTAACAGTAAGTTAGTAAGAGTTATCAAAATACAGTTGTGATTTAGTTTAGTTTGTCTAAAACTAAAAAAGCAATTTAATTGAATACATTTTTAATTAAGTAATCTCAAAATATATCGTCTTGTAAATTGCTTAATCCATGGTCACTTAAAGTATCCAATGTTGCTTTAACTAATAGATCTCGTATCTCAAGGGCTGTCTGTAAAGATTTGCATATTTGTGACATTTATGTAGACCTTTTTGTTAGGAAATACAGTAATTGTTCTTAAGTATCATTTTAATGCTGCTGCAAGGCCTATAGATTACCTTCCATGTTTACCCTCACACATTTGTTGCTTTGCTCAACTAATCTTCAATTGGTATTTGCTGTATAGCACAGAATATAGTGCTTGCATTCCTTTCAAACACACTTCATTTTATTGTAGTAATATTATTAAGTGAACTATATAAGCCTACGTAAAATGTGCCATCGTACAGTCTTCAAATTGCAGTACGTCATTTGTATTAACAGGGGTTTTGTTTCTAGTTATTTATTTCTATGCTCTTGGGGCATGCTACTGCAGCATGATCACTTAGCACACCTTGTTCAACTACTTTTAAACATTGCATTAGTGTAATGGGCTTGCATAGCGTACATACTTTATTAGAAACACTCAACTGTTGTTCAGTGGCCATTTACAGTAGACCACATAAACATTATTGTGATCCTGGATGATGCGCATTTTCTTTGGTACCAGGAAAATGTGAAGAGCCCTTGAGTACATGAGCCTAAACCATTTTGTTTCTCTCTCTTTAGAAGCCAATTAAAGGGTTTCTATTTGCAAAACTGTACTTTGAGGCAAAGGAGTATGAACTTGCTAAAAGGTAAGCTTGGGAAATCTTAATAGATTTCATTGTTGATCTTTTGTTCTTAATACTGTTGCGTGTCCTCATGGTTCATGACCGTTGCCCCATTTCAGGCATGTATCGGAATATCTTAAGGTACAGGAGAGGGATCCCAAAGCACACAAATTCCTTGGCCAGCTCTACGAGAGAGATGGCGAAGTCAACAAAGCGGTGGGATGTTACAAGGTATGCCGTAAATAATGCTCGTCTCTGCGCGGAGGCTCGGTGCAGACGTGTGACCCGGGGAGCACTTTGAATCCCTGCGTGTGTGCGTTGCAGCGCTCAGTGGACCTGAACCCAGCCCAGAGGGACCTGGTCCTTAAGGTGGCCGAGCTGCTGTGCACCAAGGGGGAATGTGACAGCAGGGCGGAGTTCTGGGTAGAGAAGGCCGCCAAGATGATGCCGGGCAGCCCAGCCGTCTTCAACCTCAAGGTTAGACAGACGCTCCGTTGTTAGGCTCAAGCTACCATCTGTCAGCCTCCCTCGTGGCGCAGACAGCAGCCCAACCACTTGTGCGAGGTCACACAGAGTTGTTCACAGGCTGCATGCTGTCTTGAACTTGACCCCTCCCTTCCCCGTCCCCAAACACCTGTTCCTTTGACACACACACCTCAGGAACAGCTGCTGAGCCGCCAGGGCCAACAGGGCTGGAACCGCCTCTTCGACCTCCTCCAGGCGGAGCTTACGGCGCGGCCGGCCGACACCCACGTCAACGTCAAGCTGGTGCAGCTGTACTCTCAGGACGGCCGCCTGGACGAGGCCGTCAAGCACTGCCTGGCCGTGGAGAAGAAGGGCCTGCTGCGCCACAGCCTGGAGTGGTACACGGCGCTGGTGCACACCCTGCAGGTAGCGGCGCACTCCCACCTCCCGTGTGAGGAACGACACGCGCCATGTTTCCCGCCACACTATTCTGAGGGTTGTAAAGGGACTCGTGGATTTGTAGCTGGATTTCCCCCTAGTGGATGGAACGGATATAGCTGGAATGCATGTGGGTGACCCCCCCCCCATACACACACATTCCTCCAGTATTCGTAGGCTTACGTTCTGTTTGAACTACTACAGCCGCCACATTTTAAACATGCGTTTGGGGAGAGATCTTGGGATCGGGGGCCTTGCTAACGCAGGGAAGAGTTGTCTTATTTTGAGTGTGTCTTTTTGTGATATGATCTAGCGTGAAGGAGCAGAGTGAGAGAATAGGCCCAACAGCATTTCTCGCTTACAGGGCTATTCTCTCACTCTGTGGCCACTGACCACCGTCTATTCTCCTGTGCGTGACCTCTTGCCCACAGGAGTGCCTTGCGCAGCCCAACATCTCCAACAATGACAAGATGTGTCGACGCCTGCAGAAAGACCTGCTGCTGGCCAGCTGCAACCTTCTGAGGCTCACGTTGTCGACCAGCAACGTGCAGCCCAGCCTCAAAGCCCTGACGAGGTATGGCTGTGGGTTTCCATGGAGATGCTTTGAGATGCAAAGTGAAACTCGTTCTGTAAGCTGTTTTTATTCAAAGCAACTTGCAGTGTGTCCAAGTGTGAGGATGGGTAGAGTCATGTCGTAGAGGCAAAGTAGTAACTTATAGTTTTGTTGGTCTCGCCAATACATCTGCCTCGCTGCGCTCCATTTGTGAAATGCTCCCAGCAAGTTGATGTCTGGAGAGAATAGTACAAAACCCACGTCGGAGCCATGATGTGGAATCAGCGTTATTACGGTGCATGCATGGGGCTCTATATTATTTATAAATGGAACAATTCATTAAAATAACGTAGTGACACACGTCTGCCTATATTGAAGGTATATTCGTCATTATTGACATTTACATTTTAAATTGGACTACTTGTCCGGTGGGGCAAGTAATATCCTCTTGCACTTGCCCCTTCAAATATCGACTTGTCCCGGACAAGCCTTAATGCCGAGCCCTGCTTTATGGCATTGAAGGGAGAGGTGTATTTGTTTCTATCAAATATAAACTCTTTATCCAGCATTGCTTACTTCACTGTTTTAAACTAAGGAGCTAACTATTTTAGGTTGGGCAATGGGCTCAGAAAGCGAGGACACGTATGAAACACACAACATTAAAGATAAAGTGGTGGAAAGACTATGACCAGTACTGCTGAGAATGTGACTAACATTGTTAGGATTTGAGACTATTAGCATTAGCCAATGTTCACGCCAATGGGAAATGAGACGGACTCTAACCTGTGACCCACAAAAAAAAGGTCTCACAAAAAAGGTCTCACTGAAATCAAGATTTGGATTTGCAAGGCTGAGAAGGTTATCCTCCTTAAAACCCTCAGTGATTTTTTTTTTTTTTTTTTTTTTTTAAGTGCCTTGATTATCATTGCTTTTCTGAAGCGGGCTTGAAGAAAATGTCATTGAAGTTGATGAACAAAATAATAATTGTCCAGGCACAAACTCCCACACATGTTCACCAGCTACAAGATATGTGTGAAAACGCCCACACTGATCTGGTAGCTGGTGGAAAATGTGTATTACATCACTGGCCCACTGTCTAAATATTATTGCGCAGTGCATTTCAGCAATGAGGGCATTGTAACTCCACAAGCTACTGCGTACAATGTGTGCACCGTGCATATTTCAAGGCACCTAACCTGCGCTGTGTGGGGTCTTGCGCGCGTGTTGTGTGCAGTTTTGACCGGGCCATGCAGGCACTCCGTACAGCAGCAGGCGCCCAGGCAGACGAGCTGTGCGAGGTGTTCCCGGAGATGCGCGGCCACCTCTACCTGCACACGGGCACTCTGCTGCTGAAGATGGCCCAGGAGCGAGAGCAGCACTGGAGGGCCGTCACCGACCTCGCCGCCCTCTGCTACCTGCTGGCTTACCAGGTCAATGCTGCCGACCGACCCACACACTGAGAAAACACGCGCTCGTGGCTGTGGGCTAGGAGACACATTAAAAGGGGATATATCTTGTCTGGAATCAAATAATGAAATGTCACGTCTTGGTTAAATGTATCAACAATATCATTCTTATTGTATTGTCAGTTAGTTTAGGTTGACTGTTACCCATAGAGTCTGCCAACTACAAAGGAAGTCTCCATTCAACCTTGTGTATTCAACAGGTCCCCGGGCCAAAGCCTAAGTTGACCAAAGGAGATCCGTCAGGCCTGCCGCTGTTGGAGCTGTTGGCCAATGACAGGCAGAGCCAGGCTGGTCACATGCTGCTCAACCTCAGCTCTGATGCACACACCTTCATCAGAGAGGTCAGGCTAATCAGCCACTGTGATGCCGAGGCTATTCTGAGCTATGCTTATGAATATTTATTGGGCCTGCCCTGTGCATGTTTGTAGGTGGTGGAGGCTTTTGGGAACCGTAGCGGGCAGGGCTCTCTTTTCGAGCTGTTGTTTGGACCCGGGGCCCCTACCGGGGTCTCCTTCATCGCCAACGACGACATCCGCTCAATAAACGCACAGGTTCCAGAGCGCTCTCACCTGGCTAAGTGTGACAACGGTACTGTACAGTAATCTGTCATTCAATATTGGTAAAATCTATATCTACCTACTGTATCTCTCTAAAGTATACGTCAACCATGCTAGCTCCTAGCCTCGTGCCTACATGTCGTCTATTCTTTTTCTGTTTGCTTTTAGGCTCCATCTTGCTCCACGGAGGAGACCTTCAGCACCTGAGCTGGCTGGGCCTCCAGTGGACCCTGCTGGCCCAGACACCAGCCCTGCGGGACTGGCTGAAGCAGCTCTTCCCCCGGCTTACCTTGGAGACCTCCAAGATGGACACCAACGCACCAGAGTCCATCTGCCTGCTAGACCTGGAGGTAGGCGGGAGGGGAAAGTCTCTCCTGTTAAGTGTTTCTACGACCTACGTGGTTTTGACACATTGTCCTCTCTTGCACACTTGAATGAGCGTGCTATGTTTATAGCAGCTTTTATCAACATACTGTACGTTCTACGTTAATTGCTATACATGTGAATGACACATCAGAGTGGGCTTACCTAGCGTCTCTTGTACGGTGCCTCTTCCTCGCAGGTGTTTGTGTGTGGCGTGGTGTTCTGTAGCCACAGCCAGCTCCAGGAGACGGCAAAGATCAGAAGTGTGGCCCTGCAGCAGCCCCACGAGCCCCACTGCCTGCCCCTGCCCCTTCTCAGGCTCCTGTCCACCGACAGGCAGAGGGAGTGGTGGGACGCCGTCTACACCCTCATCCACAAGCGAGCTCTGTGAGTCCAGTGATTATGGCGGGGGGAGCACACACACGCACACAATGCTATCAAATGCACGGTATAAATCTAGAGGAGCGAGATGTTCTGGTCTCAGACGTATTGCAGGGCACCAGACTGCGACCAACTAGTCGCATTTGACAGTGCGACAACATTGTATAACTAGGTTTAGATTTGCAAATATGTTTGCGTTATATTATTATTGCCGCGCCGTTGATTCATGAAGTCTAAAATCTGTGGAGCTGTCCGCTTGCTGCATTCAAATGAGCAGTTGTTGGTTGGCTGTAATGATTGTATCGCCGTACGGCTGGTGCTCCTTCTCACCGTTCAGTTCTCCTTTAGAATACTAAACTCCGCTTTCAGGCTTGCAGCCATCACTACATCGAACGCTCTCCAGTTACATACCGGCCTTGGTCAACTACCGGTATTCATTCCGCCTGTTAAGTTGTGTGGGTAATATAGGTTTGCGAGGCACGCATTGTTGGATATTGTTGTAGTTATGTCTTCAGTGTTTCGTTCTATACATATGTTGTTAATTACCAATCACTTCTCCATGCACATTTGTTTTGCTCATCATTCAGTGTTCGTTCTTGTCTGTCTGCGTGTGTATTCACCTCGTTACAATGATCATTTAAATAATATTGTGATTCAATTATGTTTCTGCTAACGTTAGCTACATATGCTAGTGGTAACGTTAGGGAACTTGCTAAGGAAGGGGCTTATGTTTATATCTTGAAATTTTGAAGATAATTAAATGCCTTAGTTCTGGTGGCTAAAATATTAAGTTAATGGTTGTGCGGTAAAACATTTGATGAACACTCCAGACGATTATCTAACCTTGCACCGTGCTACTGGGAGAGTCCTTGTGAGATTTTCAATCATCAATATAAAGGGAGACAAAAAGTACTCTCTCAGCCAGGCTGCAAACCTTTCAACAGAATGTATAGTAGGCTATTTACAGTGCCCTCTGTACGTATTAATTGGTCAGATAGGCATTAGGCTATGAATTAATAAATGCTACACCTTTAAAAGTCGTTTAAAGTAAAACACTGAAAAATATTAATGAGCTGCCTTGCGTTGATTAATGCTTCACCTAAAGTTTGTGCTGGTGCTACTCAAATGTTCTGTAAGGCGCACCAGTGCTACTAATGAAAGAAGTTAGTTTGGAGCCCTGTGCTGTATGTGCATATAATAGGGAACTGAATTACAATGCTGTCATTGAAGCGTGAGTACCGTTATGAGCAGATTGGGGTTAGGCATCTTGAACCCATGACCCTCCACGCACACTAAAATAACCTTGCCTGCTTTTGCATTCATAATTACTGTCTACTACCATCCACTTTAGTGATTCTGTGTTTATATTCCTCCTTCATGAACAAAAAAAATAATATTTGGCATTGCTTTATAATGTGACTAGCTGAAAATTTACAGGATGGGAAAAAAAAATTGCGCTGCTGTCTCGGTCTAAAGGTTTTGGTTTGTCTGCAGGCCTGGCATGTCTGCCAAACTGCGGATGATTGTGCAGCATGGCCTGGCCACCCTGAGAGCTGCAGAAAAACATGGCCTGCAACCAGCACTGGCCATCCACTGGGCACAACATCTCAACCAAATGGTAAGCATGTATGCCCAAGGAAGTACAAATAAGTCACACACTCTAGAGCTCACGCTGTCTTCCTCATGGCATGTATGCACACACTCATAGCAACTCTGTTTTAGCACAGTAGAAACATGCCTATACACATGTCCCTATCTATCTTTATGTTGAAATATAAGGGGGATAGGTTTCGTGGAGAAAATTCCAACGCCTTTTGAGACTAATGTTTTACAGGTAAAAATTTTACTATTAGGGCAACAACAGGGCAATCACTTTCTTTTTTTTCTTTTAAGATGTAATCATTTTTCTATCAAGTGTGTGTGTGTGTGTATACATTTTCTGCCCTAAACTACCAAATCACATTTTGGTGGCTGTATTTGCTGACAACACAGGGGTTGGGTGTGAACTCATACTATGACCAGAAGGAATACATTGGCCGCAGTGTACACTACTGGAAGGTGGTGATCCCACTTCTGGACAAGATCAAAAACCGCCGCAGCATCCCTGAACCCCTTGAACCCCTCTTCATGCACTTCCCCTCAAAAACCATCCAGGTCAGCAATGTTACATTTAAAGTTAATATATAATTTGTATAAGCTGTGTAAGTGTAACTACACCCCAGCGCTGAGCCCGACTCCACCCGCTGCAAAAAAGTGTCAAGGAGCCGAGAGGGGGGCATTAACATTTAAATGTGGAAATGTGATGTATGAGCGAACTAAGTTTACCGCTGAGAACCAGTGAATAAGTGAAGTTCTGTGTTGAGTCCATAAAATGCAGATTTTTTTCTCAAATCTGAAATGCTGGCAACATTAACACCAGAATTGATGCGTCTCATCACAGATCAGTCCTATTACTTTACGTTTACTTTGTTTGCAGCTTAAATAAACACATTTTAGAGTGCAGTTTAATATAGCATGTTGCTTAGTCATTCTTCCCAGCATGAATACGTTGATTTGTTTATGTGGCGTCATCAGATCCCAGCTGTGAAGGCTTTTGAAGAAGAGGCTATGATAGCGTTTGCCACTCACCTCGACATTGAGGGCAAGACTGAGGAAGCTATCGCTACCCTGGAAACCATCAATAACATGTCGTCTGTCTGGCATCTGGCACGGGTAGGTCACTGATTTACAAACTATGACACTCAAAATGTTGATGGGAAAACAATGGAGTTTATTATACTTTCCTTAGACATCATAACAAAAATGACCCAACAAAACGGCTGAAAGTACTTTTGGGTTGACTGCTGTTGGTGGGTGTGCCGTGCTGTTTGCTCATGCAGATCTATCAGCGGTTGTCAGATGAGGCGGGCAGCGGGGTGGAGGAGACCCAGGACAGGTGTATTATGTTTCTCAGGAAGTTCAGGACCAATCTATCAAAGATCTATAATGCCAATGCTGATGACATGGAGAAGGTGAGTCCTGTTTGTTACCAAACATCAATGCCTGAAAGTCCTTACATTTGATTTAATGTGTATATATTTTACTTTCTCCTAAATTGACAACTGCTCTGTGTGTGTGTGTGTGTATGTATGTATGTATGTATGTATATATATATATATATATATACACTCCAGAACATTGCTTTCTCGGTGGTAATAACTGTCTGTTCTAGCTCCCTGTGTCTATGGAGGAGGTGATGGACCTCCTAAACGAGGTGAACCAGCAGCTTGGGGAGAGCGTCATTGATGAGGAGGAGGAGGATCATGTCCGTCGAGGGCCAGCCCACTCCAGCCCTGCCCAACCAACTGACACAGCCGCCATAATCTCCCGCTTGAACTTCTCTACAACCTCGCCTAACAAAAGCATTCTCTCTCCTTCCAAACGACACTTTGTAAGTCAGCTCAAATCATTTTTCAATGTTGTTCACAATGTGGAAATATTCTTAAAATGACAAATACCTTTTGTAATGTGACATTTCTTACCTTGTCTGTGATCTAGATTTCTCCCAAGACACCACCCCATTGGGTTGAGGACCAGAAAAGCCTCCTTCAGATGCTCTGCCAGCAAGTAGAAGCTCTTAAAGTAAGGCTCAGCATTAAAATGGT
>JAODVN010154865.1:0-14951 GCA_025434125.1 Chologaster cornuta
TCACATCAAGATGGTCCTGGGTTTGAACCCCGGTCGTCCCAGCCTTTCTATGTGGAGTTTGCATGTTCTCCCCGTGTCTGCGTTTCCTCTGGTAGCGCCGGTTTCCCCCAGTTTTGCTACATGTGACAAAAAAAACAAAAAAACACCTTCATGAAGAAGAGTGCTATCTTAATTTCCTTAAGCCCCTAAGGTTAAAACCAAAACAATAAGTTGTTTGTGACGCTAATTTCAGCCACAAATGTAATTTTAGACACATTACGACTGGGCCCACTATTCCATCAGAAAATATAGACACACACGGATATTGGTTCAGGCTATAATATCACCTGAAGACGATACTGCAGTGCACAGGAGAACTACATTCTTCCTTACTGACTTCCTTATGTCGTGAGGTTAATGGCGTCTAAAAGAACTGGAATTATTGGTTAAAGTACTTTTTAAGAGTGCGGTGGGGAGAACACAAAGAATGGCACAGTGGAATGGGGCTTAGTCCTTTGTGTGATTCATATTGAATTCGCCGCCAGCGCATTTGGCAGTGGCATGTTTGAGATAAGCATCGCAGAAGCAGCGTTTCAAACTCACCCGCCGTCGGGAGGCCTCAGAAACCCAGTGTTTGTCTCCCCCGTTCAAAGCTGCCGGAGGCTGGGGCTGTAGAGCAGGGAGCGCCGCTGATCAGCTTTGCATTGTTGCGTTACGTATCGGCGAGGCTTGTGCAGCCGAGCGCGTTGTGCGTTGGTGTCGGTGCGTCACGAGTGTCGACGATGCCTAGCGTGAAGTAGCATTATGCGAGCTGGGAATGCAGAAACTCACCCATGCAGACACCGAGTCTGCTGAGCTGAGTCACTGTGACCACAGCTGACCAAAATCCTCAATCAGACGTCCAGTCTGTAAATGTAGGTTTTCCAGGCCTAAACGTGCGTAGGTGTGGTATGAACGCACAATACAAACCCGTGTTTATCCGCACGCGCGGCTGAGTCGTCCACTGGCTGTGACTATTAGTTGTCGTGTCTGTTATTGCCTTGATAACCCACCCAGCACTCCCCTTGGGGCACCGAGTGGAAGTCGGGAGAGCGACACCGGCCGCCGTGATTCGCGCAACAACAAGAGAGAGAGAGGGAGAGAGAGAGAGAGAGAGAGAGAGAGAGACGACAACTAATCGTGACTCGCACCATAAGGCCCTTCATTGTGTCCTCAGGCCGGATTGGGTCTCGCTGCGGAACGTCTCGACAGCCACTTGTGTAACCAGGAGATATTCTGGTACCTGCTTCGGTTTCTGGGTCTTAACACCCTGGCGGGCCGCACAGACCCGCTCTGTTCTGTCACCGAGGCTATTTAACTTTAGTTAGCCGACGGGGAGGGGTTGCTGACGCTGCTCTGCACAGCTCTACTCACCTTCTCTCAAAGCACAATTGGCGTACGTGTAAACAACTCTGTCGATTACACGTGATAGTCCTTATTTGTGAATTGTCTCTCGCTTTCATGCTTGCCCCAGGGGTTCCGCAAATTTTACAGGTGAAGGTCCCTTTGTGTTTTTCCATCTTCTTTTGTTGTTGGAAGGGACTGCCTTGTGATTTGAATAAGACGAAGCGTTGTGTGTTCTTTTCTCATTTATATTCCCTGAAGTGCTCGGAAAATCAAAAGAATTACGTCCACACTCAGATCCATCGTGTGATATCTGCTATGCAATTCTGTGTGGATTCACCACTGTTTTAAACTCACACAGGGGATGATGAAATACAGCTAAATGAATACTAAAGAGGCAGATCTAAAGAGTCTTTATAGTCATGGCCAAGATGGGCTCTCCATCAGAACCTAACTGTAACAGCATCTCTCTCCCCCTCCCTCTCTCCATATATTGCTCCCTCTCTCCCTGCCTCTCTTTCTCTCTCATCCATCTATCTCTTTCCTTTTCGCTCGCCCTCCATCTCTCTTTCTCTCTCCCTCGCTATCCATCCCGCTCAGACGTGCGTGCGGCCAGGGAGCAGATGCACATGGGCGGGGCAACATATCCCACGATGCAGGAGGTCCTTCCCCGGGCGTCCTCTGGGTACGGCCAGCCCTCGGCCGCCTGCTCCCCGACCGCCTCCTTCTCGGGCTCCCTGCCCCCGCCACAGCCACGCAGCTCCTACTTCAGCGGCATAACAGGCCCCCAGCACCCCTTCTACAACCAGGTGAGGCAGGCCCCCTTCAGAGTTGTTCCTTGTATGATATGGTTGCTGACCAAATGCCTGGGTTCACAAAGTGTCCTCCTCCTGCGGATGTTTCTACAGTGGGAGAGAAATATTAGACGGTTCAACCGGGTTTACAACCCTTTTAGTGCACTGTAGCTACCAGCACAATGATCGAAGAAGAAGTTATCAAAGAAGAAGAAAAATGCAAAGGCCGTGTGATGTGGATCCTTCCTGTAAAGTGGCCCAAATGTTAAACATTTAAAGAGGTTTATTAAATAACTAGTCCCCTTGGGGTTTAAATACATCCACCTATCTACTTCTCCAAATGAATGTCCACATTGGTAAACAAAGGTCGATTGAGAGACGGAAACAAACGCAACATTTCGTGGAATGGAGATGATCTGATAGTCAGAAACATGTGAATGTTATTGAGTATTTCCTGTAGGCAGTATTAGATTGCAGCCCTGCTAACTTGCTAACAGCTGCTCCTCCCACAACCACAGGCACCAACACTAGGTCTTGCTACAGCTAGCTTAGAGTTTTATGTCAGCGTTTCGACGTCCCAGCAGTGAAATCTATCCCCAACATAGGTAATAATTCGTAGTGCTGTGACACGCCTGGTAATTATACCTTGGTAGCTGCTCTATTAAACTTAATGGCAGTAGTTAATGTATCGCAGAGGGTGTCTGAACCTACAACTCAGCACGACTACTAAAAAATAGATGAATAGGTTGAGTTTCTTTTTTTGTGTGTGTGAGAGCTCCCTCATGATTTTCACTTCGTTCCTTTGACATTGTTTGAATCCTCTCTCCTCCATTTTGTCCCTCCTCTCCCCCCTTATAGCCTTATTTCCCACATCATGTGTATCACCTGCCCAGACATTACTCCCAACATCCTCCCTTCTCCTCGCGCTCCTTCATTAAACCACCAGGTCATCTTAAGGAAACCAGTGGACTTGTAAGTATAAATCCGCCCCCACATCAATGCTAGTCCTGTATCACAGCTGCACTAACACATACATATATCTAAATATATCTTCATATTTCCTCTCCTCTGAATGAATTAGCGATATTCTGTAACATTAACCATCGCCTTTCGAGCGAAAATGGGCAGAATCATCCAAATGTAATGGCTGTCACTCAAATGTGTGGCTCTAGGCTCACAATATGCAGCAGTTGTGTTCCGATGTACCATTCTAACCTATACGCCCTACATGAATGACCAAGCACCATTATGCTCCTTCCCCAGTGTTCCATTGTTCCTGCTGGTGTCTCCTTTCTTCCAAATCTCAGCTTGTTCCCCCCTATCTCTTCTCGGCCCTGCTTTCTCCCCGTCATCTCCAGGCTTAGTCGGGTTTGGGGCCCATTTCCGCTGCACGCCGACTCCAGCAGGGACGGGGGTTATCTCGGGTTGAGAAGCCAGCCTCTTCCCTCATCGGGCGGGTGCTGCACAATGTGCTCCCTGTGTGCGGTTAGGGCACCACGTTGAGTCAGATGTGACGGGGGGGGGGACGGGGGTGGGGGGGGGGGGTTATTCCTTAACGCTGAGGAATGGTGAATTTAGGCCTATATCCACCCCCAACCCTATACCCTAACCTTCCCTTCTCTCTCCGCAACCTCCTGTCCCTGTGTCTACTCTGTCCACCTCAGGCTGTTATTGCAGAGGACGCCAGAGAAGGCCCCCCCTCCTGCCCCTCTGACTCCTCCACGGTAACCTCCCTGACACGCGCGTCGGCAGACGCACGGTTATTTGCTCCGCTCAAACCAACTAGCGGCTCTCGCGAGCGGCGACCAGATGCTTGAAGCTGACTAACGCGTTAATCATGATTTCGTGCAGTTCTACTTCCGCCTACCGAGTACAGAAGGAATGCTAATTCACGTTGTTACTGTGGTCTGTGAAAGCCTAGACGTCAAACACACTTTGCATCGAGCAAATGTTATTCGCTACAAGCTAACTAGCTAACACAGATGATGGTGTTACATCTGATGCCAGCGTTGACATGTATTTTTGGAATGAGTACTGCTACTGTAAGCGCACGGTATGTTTTCTGTTGTTGTGTGTTTATTGTTTTTATTTTTTTTAAACCGCAATGCAACAAAACAGCATCCCCCAAATATGACTTCTCACATAACACCTCTGTACCTTCTGGGGTCCCAGGATAGCAGCCTCGCTCTCACACACACACACACACACACACACACACACACACACACACACAGACTTGTTCACACATTTGTACATGGGGTATGGGGGCGTTAGATCTGTGGATGGAGAAACAATTTGACGATAAAGTTGCGGGCAGACCTCTGCTCTGCAGAGTCACTTATCACGGCCCTGCCAGCAGGCTTTTAAGGGGAGCTGTAGAAGAGATTAAGTAAAGATTACTGCGTAATGTTCTTTTCCTGACTTCCTCTCTCGCTGTCTCTCTCGCTCCCTATCACTCTGTTTTTTCCTCCCTGCTCCTCTCTGTTATTTTTTTCCCCTTCTGGAATCTTCTTCCCCACACCCCTCGTGCCATCTTTACTCTATACACATTCATCACCCCCCCCTCCCCCATACCAATCCTTCAAATATAAGTTTAAAGATTTCCTCTTTCTCTTTTCTACGCTGGGTTTTCTGATACATGCTTTCTTTTCCTCTTTTCTGGGCACTGTAGTCCATTTTATCTCTTTATAGTTCACGCTTTGTCTCTTTCCTGTGTGTGCACTGTACGTACATCTGTCGTTTAACACATTTCTCTGTGTGTGAATGCGTATGTGGCTTGTGTGTGTGTGTGTGTGTGTGTGCATGCATGCACAGCGGGTCCTGCCCAGTGTAATTGCCTAGCTAGCTGATATAAGCACAAGTATGAATTCCTCAGGCTCCCGGGATTATCATCTGAGAGACTGTTGGCATTGCCGGGCGTGTGTTGGCACACGCAGATGTGCGCGCGCGCGCACGCACACAGAAGCAGCGACAATGAGCCCGAGCGCTAGCTGAGCTTATCTCCTTCAGCGAGGCGCTTCCTCCCTCACAGAGCTGTGTTTCCTCTTCCACGGTGCTCCTGCCCAGCCCTGCGCTCAGCCCTGCGCTCAGCCCAGCTGTAATTACAGCCTTATCACACACACACACTGGGAGGGTTCTGAATCTCACACACACACAGACTCAGAGCAGTCTGAATAGAACAGTAGTATTTCAGGCTCCCGCCGAATTGAAACTTCTGCTTTTCTGTTGCCGAGCTAAGAGATGTCTCATTTTGCTGCTTTGCTCTCCCCATTCATTTCAAGCGTAGCATTTTTTTTTTTGTATTTTTTTTTTTTTTCTCATTCTGCCCCGCGTAGTCGGCAGTAAACAAACCCGCCAGTTCCAATGAAGGCAAAATGTCCTTGTGTAATACATTTGTTTCCAAATAGGCTGTTGTTCAGTGCTGAGACTTGGCTAGGCTGCATGGCCAGCAGTAAAAGAGCCCCCCCCCCCTCTCTCTCTCTCTCTCTCTCTCTTTCTCTCTCTCTCCCTCTCCCTCTCCCTCTCTCTGCTGTGTGACAGATAACTGTCTTATGTCTGACGTCTGTCCTGTCCTCTGGTCGCGATGACGAGCTCGGTGCGCTGATGTCCGTCCGCATAACCGTCACACTGCCTCCGCCTGCCAGTCGCCTGGCTCCCTTAGTCGCGGCGTCTTTCTCTCTTCTGCCAGTCAAGAGCGGGTGGAAGGCAGGCTAACGTCCGTCCGCATTTGTCCGTCCGTCCGTCTCCTGCCACCGCCGCACACTGCAAATCCGTGCTTCTGTTCCAGGCCTTGTTGTTGACCCTCTCTTGCTCCTGGTTCACCGCTGCCCAGCACACCGCAGGGACTATGTGAGAGGCACTAACGCAGAGCAGTGTGGCGTCCAGCCGTGAGTAACGGAGGCTTATCCCCCACCGCCATGGCGTTTCTTTACACTTGACAACGTGGCTGAGATTAAGGGTGGACTCCTGTGCTGACAACACACACACACGTCCTCCCAGGGCCACTGCTTGCGTGTGTCGTTAATGGATGAATCTCAAGTGCAGGTCGCTCAACGCGCCCTGCTGGAGTGTAAAACGCGTGCATTGTCGGGCCACGTTCAACCGCGCAACAAGCCGCATCGTCAACGTCAAGCGTAGACGCGGGAAACGTGAATAAGTGATGTTTTCATGTTTTAGCTGTAGATTTTGCGGTTCCTTCTTAGCACACCTTTTTATTTCTACGCATGTACAGTAGCCAGCATCCCTTGTCCACCCCCCCCCCCCTCCCCCGACCCTACAGGCACTGTTTAGTGATCTGTTTATTGTCTCAACCCCCCCCCAAACAAGCCCTCAAAGCCAGCGTACAAGAGCGGGAAGCCGCTGTTGAGCAAGTTGGTCCTAAAGCCCCGTTGTTCCCTCCCTTCATTTCCACAAACAGGGCCTGGGGGCCCAGACTAAAGCCATGTCCTACTGCTGCTAATGGAGTGGGAGGGGGCAGAGAGACAGGCAGGAACAGGGTGGGTCACACAGAGGTTGAGAGCGGAACGCAGGAGACAAAACAGAGAGCAGGGCGACGGAAAGAAAAAGGGCCGTCCTCACGATAGAGCGATGTAAGGGGTAGGAATGTGAGAGGAAGGGAGGGAGGGAGGGAGATGAAGAGGATAAGCCTCGGGAAACGGGAGAGAGCGGGACAGAACGGGAACAGTGGCTGCAAGCGGAGAGCAGGACGGAGACTTGGATGGGGGCGTCTTAGTTCCCCGCGCCAGTGGCCATGTTGCTGGCTGCCTCACGAGGCCAGGCTCGGGCAGCGGCCATGGGTTTAAGTCAGAACAAGCCCCTGGGCAGACTAGCGGCCTCCTTCCAATGAAGGGTAAAGCTATTGCAAGCTAAACGTAAGCTAATACACTTTGTGTCAAATTCAACAAATATCTCCTTGCATATCGCTAGCTTACCGTTCTCTGCGCGTGTTGGAAGAACCAATTCTAAATGCATTTCGACGTGCGATCTGGCAGCGGAGGACAGCGGAGCGATGCTTTTTTAGATTTGAGCTCGACGTTAGCAGTTATGACTGGCCATACCTTTTTAAGCGTTGCACAAGCACTTCCAACATCTCCGGTATACAACCAGTGAAGCAGCAGGTACATGTATTTGGATGGGTAGCCAGGCTCGCTTACTTTTACACTCACCCTGTGTGACTAATGCAAATAAATCCAGTGTGAGCTTGTGGTGTGCCTCCCAGTAACCAGGCTGCACATTGCTGTGTTGAGATGTTGCACGCTGTTTCTCTAATGGATGTTGTTCATCTTAATGGAAATCGCTTAGAATATAAGACCTTTGTAGGAACTCTACTCTTAGTGTGTGTGTGTGTGTGTGTGTGTGTGTGTGTGTGTGCGTGCGTGCGCGCGTGTACACAGGTCTCTGGGGTCCCCGGTGTCTTGCTCAGCTCTATGAGCACAGATGCGGTGTGCGAGCATGTCAGCCGGATTGAGGGCATCGACCCCAACATGTTGCCTCGATACACCTCTATCATCAAAAAGGTAGACATCTTGCTTTACTGTTGGTCAAACACAGCTAAAAATAAAATAGTGCTTTTTTTTTAGGGCAAATAATACTAGGTTGACAATGACATCCCCGTTGAAATGATATGTAGTACAAGTGTATTAACAAATTAATGTTTTCTGATGTAATTTCTTTATTGTGACACTTTGAACCTGGCAACCCTCACAGCATTGCCAGGTACATTCAGTGGATGGGTAAATGAATGAGTCCATGCATCTCCTGTCCTGCAGGCCAACGTGAATGGCCGCGTCCTTGGCCAGTGTAACCTGGACGAGCTGAAGAAAGAGATGGAGATGAACTTTGGAGACTGGCAGCTCTTCAGGGCAATGGTAAGATTCTGTGCCAGGCCTCTTTTTTTCCGAAAGTGGTCCTCATGCTCGTGGAAAGTAGAGTGGTATGTTTTTGGCAAGAATATTTTGTGCTTGTGTTCATATAAATCAAATAAAAAGACCATCGGTTTTCATTTTAATCAATAACTGTGCCCACGGATTTCACCAATTAGTTCCCTTTGCTCTGGTTGAGGGGGTTAGTTGAAATGTAAACCGTTACAGTCTTGGCCCTCAGTGGCAGATTATTTGACCCTAAAACAGATTTCTAATAGCATACATACCACTCTCTGACATTAAGCAAACTCAAACACAATGTTCTAAAATGACTCCTTTTTAATTCTGAAGGGAAGAAACCCCCCAGCTTCTTGTAATACCACATCTTTAGCTAGGCCGAGTTGTCGGGGATGGGAGATTTTATAATCCGTATTACGAGAAGAGCGTGGGTCAGCCTGCCAACAGTCCAGTCGGCTGTGCTGCTGGGGCGAGAGGCTGGGGCCAGCCAGCATCAAATCACTACCACATGTAGACGGGCTCCAGCACAGCGCATGCCCGTTCGTGCTTCCAACACACACGGCTTAGGACGCGTTTGACTTGAAGCGAAATCGAAACGAACGCGGGTCTCTCTCAACACTGCAGCAGATGTAAGCGGCGGTGGCGACCTGACTCGTGGCTCGTGTTCGTACGGCTCCAAGCACCGACCGCTGTCGCGTTGCCAGGGACGCAGCCATCTGGTACGAGATGGCCGGCTGATATGTGGATGAAGGGAGGCTATTGTCGGGGAGGAGTGGGCAGATGAACGGCTCCACTTTAGGGATCAACTGCATCAGAAATGCACTCTGCTGTCCTGGCTGTGCACAATGAAATGTATGACTAAATGAATAGCAGCCCAGAGACCAGGGTGGACGGGCTACGTTAACCTCCTTCCTCCCTTCCCGTCCATCCCCAGGTGATGGAGCTGCGTCAGGACGAGTCCCGGGCCCAGCTTCAGGACGAGTCCCGGGCCGCCAGCGAGCACGGCAGCAGCGTCCACATGGAGCCCGGCCGCCACCTGGGGGCCGCTCAGCGTGACGCCGGGGCTTTCGGCCTCAACCTGAGCTTTGAGGAGCTCAGCGGAGCCGGCCTGGAGGAGCCGCCGAGGCACGCCGGTGGCAGCACACACTGGCCGGTCAGTCAACGGTGCTGCATCACAGCCGTAACACACTTTAACTTAAGCACGTGTGCACATCCCTCAAGGGAAGCTCGAAGGCAGGGTCGGTCGTTCTCGCTAACCTCCAGCTCAGATCCAAACCGCTTAGCTCCGCTGTCCTCCGCGGCACCCCCCCTGACACACAGAACTGCACTGTGAAGCAAAGCGCAGTGCGGCTGTGTTGATACGAGCAGTGTTCGCCACTTTGTTTGTGTCACGGAGTCATGCGTAGCCATACGCAGCGTAGGAGCATCGGATGCTTTTTCAACACGCACAGAGAACGGTAAGCTAGCAAAGCTGAGATATTTGTTGAATTTTAAGTGTATAAGTTCAGTTTTT
Organism: Chologaster cornuta; assembly: GCA_025434125.1. Taxonomy (NCBI): domain Eukaryota; kingdom Metazoa; phylum Chordata; class Actinopteri; order Percopsiformes; family Amblyopsidae; genus Chologaster; species Chologaster cornuta. The sequence continues at coordinate 9,549 of JAODVN010154865.1, forward strand.
AGCTTGCAATAGCTGACTTTACCTTAAAAGTTCACATACAAATGCAGCCTAAAGTGCAATGATGTATTTATAACTATTAATAATAATAATAATAATAATAATAATATTTGTGTAATGTGTGTGTGAGCATTTGTCACCAAACCTCTAACCGTCAGCTCTGGTTGTGACCTCGACAGCTTGACAGAATGTGGTTACTGTGAGCAGAGAGCACAGGGGAGGAGCTAACTGCGTTCATGAAAGTGCTACCAAGCCAGACCGTGTCAAGGGGGGCCTCCTGATTGCTGATGACGTGCTTCTCACCTGGTCCAAGCTCTGGATCGTGGGCACAGCGCTCCACAAGGCGCATTGCTGTCGTGCGTTATCTCTTGTAGCGATCTGTTCTACATGTGAACCATCTAGCGCTGAAACACACCGAATAGAAGCTTTCTGTTTCCGACGCTGGATTAAAGCCAGCATAATATCTATGTCAGCGTATCCACTCAACATTTGTTATTCCATTAAATACTATGTTGTCTGCTAGTGTAATTAATTGCGGTAAACAATTATTTAATGCTATTGTAATTGCCACATATTTATTTTAACATAGCTCTGCTTATTTTATTCAAATGTGCACTCTGGGTGCCTGCGTGGGCTGTGAAACGCATAAATACATGATGCGATATTTGCATGTTACATAAACATATTCCTTAACAATTCCCAGTTTAACACGATGTCTGCTTTACATTAAAGGGAATAGCGTGAATGATTTGGTTGTGCCTGCATGTTTATGAATATCTATCAATCTATTGATATATCGAGTCTCTCTGTATATCGAGTCTCTCTGTATGTCTCTCTTATACATGCATAAACTTAAAAAGAATAGTCTCAAATAACATGAAACATTAATATGTACAGTATTTGTCAGTTTTCTCCAAATGACTTAAAATCAGTACATTTGTCAATAGACTATCTAGTCTAGTCTATGCTGTGTTTGGGTTATGGACACACACACACACACACACACACACACACATCTATTCCCATATCTGCACCCACTAGTGAGCAAAGCACCTAGCACCCCTCGAATCACTGTTATGGGATTTCTGGAATATCATGGATAAAAAAAAGATATTTTCCAGACGTGGACAATCAGGGAATGTGATAATTCTTTGGTTTCAATCTTAGTTAATTTTGTTTGCAGCATTTTATAATTGTAGCTCTCGTCATACATTGTCACGTTCATTTACACTTGGTTTGTTGTTGGCATGCTGTTTGTCCCTTTTACACAGGCCTGCTTGTCTGTTGTAGGTCAAGGTAACTCATATGTTTAGTCAGGGAATTTGACAGATAACTGGCGATGGAAACCCTGGCTTCTAACTTGATTGCATATTGATCGTATAGAGTGAACATTTTACTACACACATTTCTATCTACGTAGAATGTTGCTGACCATGTTGCTGTATTAACCTGATTGTTCCCTACGGGAGGGTCACTAAAGGTGTGTCTCCTCTTACCGTGTCCACACTAGAGCCTGTGTGGCGTCCCCACCCAGACCTCCAGCCACCGCACGGTGAGCATGTCCAGCCTGAACTCCCAGGAGTCCTCCAACGACATCTGCAAGCTGACGGACAAGCAGCAGGCCGAGTACCGCGACGCCTACCGAGAGTATGTGGCACAGATGGCCCAGCTGGAGCTGTCGGGCAGCGGGGGGGAGAGGCCCGTGCAGCCCCACCCGGGCCAGTTCCTGCAGGCCTCCGGCTCCGACGACAAAGGGGTGAGTGTCCGCCCAGCCACTTCTCACGCATTAGGGGGTCCCCACCTGGGTCCCGCCCAAGGCTCACGCTGTCGCCTAGCGGTGGGGGGGTGGTAACTCTTGTCCTGTTAAGTCCCTGTCATTTAAAGTGTAACTTCACCCCAGCGCTCCACCCACTGCACAGCACAGCTCAGTTGCTTTGATGATGCATGGGTGCACCAAGAGTACACCCAAAAGCTATACATGACTGTGTAGAGCTGTTATCATCCCATTAAATAAGGGTGTTTATACATACGCCAGCTCTGTGTGTCTCGTCACAGTTCAGTCCGATTTATGTAGTTTACAGCTCAAAAAATCTAATTTAGGGTGCAGTCACTCTTTAACTGAGACTTTGTGGTCTGAAGCAAAGTGCCACTTGGACAGCCACCGTGTGACCGTACAGGAATGTTATCTATTTCTCCAGAAGACGTGATTACGTTGGCTTGTGAGCCACAGTCATCTGCGCTGTGGGGAATCACAATACGCTTTCCTTTTGTTCATAACCTGCTGGTAGTGGTTGTTTCCATTGGAACGCATTACGTGACACTGTGTTCTCTTGTTCCCCTCGCTGAATCCTCCTCCCCTTGTTTCCCAGGCCAAGGAGGCAGCAGAGCCGGACGGCCGCAAGCCCTTCCCCAAGCGCGGCGTCAACAAGCCCGGCGACGCCACGGACTCTCCCGCCGGGGCCGAGGCCCCGCCCCTGGACCCCATCAGCGAGGAGGACGAGAAGCTGGACCACGCCGGTGGCAGCAGCGCCTCCTGCTCCTCCCGGGCACGGGGGGTCGGGCCGCGCTACCAGAAGCTGCCCAGCGACGAGGACTCGGGCCCGGAGGAGGCGGACAACACAACCCCCCTGCTGCACAGGGGGCCGCGGGGGCCGCGGGGGGGGGCGCTGGCCAGGCCCGGCTTCCTCAGCGAGCTCCTGCTGGACAAGAAGGACTCGTCGGACTCCGGCATGCGCTCCAGCGACAGCTCCTCGGACCGCTCCCTGGAGGAGGCGGAGGCGGAGGCCAGCAGGGCGTCGCGGGCCACTGCCAGGGGCGACCTGATGGAGCTGGAGGAGCTAGTGAAGACGGGGCCGCAGGACGCGGCGGCGCTAGCCCGCATGTCCATCTGCTCGGAGGCGGCGTCGGAGGGCAGCCTGATGGCCAGCAGCCCTGACGAGGGCTGGCCCTGCGGCGGGCTGGGCAACCTCAACCGCACGGCCAGCAGCACCACCCTGAACAACAACACCAACAACAGCAGCAGCGTCCAGCTGCAGCAGCTGCTCTCGCTCCCGCCGGGCCCAGAGTTCTCCTCCTCCTCCTCCGCCCTCGGCGCCCCGATGCCCATCGCCATAGTGCCGGGGTCCGACAGCACCGCGGCCACCGTCGTCCACGACAACCAGAACCTGCGCACCATCAACCTGGGGGACGAGAGGGAGAGCGTCCTGTAGGAAGATCCCAGGTGTAGCTTGGTGGTTCTCAACCCTTACTGGGTGACCCTTAACCCCCAGCGCTCCACACAAACTGTAATTCATATGACTTGCAAACATTATTCTGAAAAATATGTACACATTTGATCAAACATAAAAGACTGTTTTTGAATGCCTGTTTTTAAAAAATGTATTATACTTGAAATCATCACCTAGCCCTTAAAAGCATTTCACTGCCCCTGTAGAGGTCCCAACCCTCACTTTGGAAGTCATTGTGTGTAGTCTATATTTGTGACTCAGTGTACTTTAGTGTAGTGGCCTATTAGTGGACAGACGTCCATACATTGTTACAAAGACAGATGTGGGTCTTGTGGTCATGTGATGAAAATGTTAGTGTTGCCGTGAACTTTAGGAATTGGCCTTTATTGCAAAACATAAATTAAAATCTTAGCTACACAATAGCTTTATTTACTTGAGCTGTTCTTCATACGTGAATGTTTTGCCAATGTGCCGTGATGGTGTGTAAGAGTGGTGCATTGTTATGCACAGTTTTGTGTAATGTGTTAAAGGTATAATGCCAAATTAAAAAAAGGTGATGGCCTGTTAAAGGCCATTTGTGTTTACAGCCTGCTTGCTGTGTTTTGACAGTAGGTTATTTTACATGTAATGTGTAGAGTAATTTATATGACTGGCGGTTTCCGTGATAGAAAATATGATTTTGCATGCACTTAAGTCCAATATGGTGGTTGACTTATTATAGAAAACTGTGATACTGTACATGGTTTTGTGAATCAATAAATCACCGTTTTGGCTGTTGGTATCCTCCCTTTTCTGTTCTTAGACTTAAAGCTATTTCCCTATTTACTTTTGAGCAATATGTGTTTATACAACTGTTCAGTGGATTTCAATCTTTGCCTAGAAAATTTGCCTTTATGTTAACAATGAATAGGGAAAATGTATAAGTAGTTAAAGCCATTATAATAGCAGAGTATGGCCAGTATTTAATTAATTTGTTTAAACTAGTTTTGGGTTTTCACGTTACCTAATGAATTTTCAACGTAAACATTTAAAATCAACGTATGCGGTGTTGTTGAAAACCTTCATAGCCACCGATAGGTGGCACACTTGGCATACAAACCTAGCGTCGCCAACAGATTGAATGTTGAAAGTCAGGACCGTAATATAAATTGGAGTGAAGATGATTGACATGGGTTGAATTGGCACCACGAATATAATAAGCAACTTGTGTAGGTCTACATTCTTTCAGTGGTAGACTGTTTCCTTAAGGCTGTGATTTAGCAAACAGTCCTATTCCAGCCCACGTACAAATTGTAATTTGGTTACAGAATTGTATGTTTGATCTTTTAAATTCTTAAGTAACCACTTTTAAGAACCATAAAATCATATCTTTGCTCATCAGAGTAAAACCCAGAGTATTAAAACCATTGACTCAGGCTGTCACGGTAAACCGGTTAATCCCATTTATGTGGCCTGAAGGAGAGAGTAAAAGTGGTGCGCCCTAAATAAACAGTCAAGCAGTCTCGGGTCATACTCCGAATAACGCAGAGCCTACAGGTGGAGCAGTTGGATGTGATAAAGTTCTATAACTATATACGGTTTTAATGACAAGACTCTTTTCGCTTGAGAGTTAAAATGTGCATGGAAATTGGCGGCTAACCTACCCATGGACACAAATTCATGCCATTATGATTTATATACCTATTGGGAACAATTTTGACAGTGCATATCTTACACATAATGTCCATTTTAACGCTAATTACAAAACTATCACCATAGGCCATGCTTATTGTAATTCTTTCAAATTACCCGTCATTTTTAAATGAAAATCCAACTAGAGTTTTTGTATTTATTTTGTATAAAAAAGGTACAATTTACAATACTTTTATAAAAAGTCTCAGCATAATTAAGTACAGCATTACATTTTTGCAGAAGTTTGAAAGTCCTGCAACTATACAAGATAAAACTCCGATGAGTTCACAAGGTTTCATTCTTTCATTCATTTTTTTATATAAACAACGTCCAGTCCTTCATGTGCCAACAATTCTGACAAGACAAGACTAAACTTCTTACAGTAACTAAGCAAATTGTCTTCTATTCACGTTCCACCTCCGCAAAAAAGCGAAGATTTCAAAATGGGCATAAAGAGGGAAAGGCGGGGGGTGGGGGGGGGGGGGGGATCCGCGTTACAAATAATCTC
>JAODVN010154965.1:9085-21747 GCA_025434125.1 Chologaster cornuta
CCAATGCATCTCAATAAAGGCTGATGGGCAAGGGCCCATGTGTCCAATGCATCTCAATAAAGGCTGATGGGCAAGGGCCCATGTGTCCAATGCATCTCGATAAAGGCTGATGGCTGCATCTACTGGTGCGAGCTCACACGATGCATGCAGTAGCATGTCGGCTGGGCTCTGCATTCAGCCCCTGTGGTTGCAATTCGACCAGCGCCTCGATGTCTGTCTGAATGTCTGTCTGTAATCCCCCTCTCCCTCTGATCATGTGTCTGTCTTTCTGCCTGTCTGGCGTTCCGGCCCTGATATCTTGGCTGTGGGACCATGGCAGCGGCCCCTACCGATTGTCTCGTGTTATGCAGGGGCTGCTAATGCTTGACATGTCACTAGTGTGCATTTGTATGGTTCTTTATGGGTAGGTGTAGATTATAATGCAAGGAGCCCGGCATTGTGGTTTTGAGCGCAAGGTACATTTCAGAAGATACAAATTGAGGAGTGTCCCTTTCTCAAATAAAGCTCCAATCCAAGAGAGGACCTCATTACAGTACATGCAGTAGCATGTATGTGTGGGCATGACTAAAGCCGGGCAGCAAATGAAGGGTTGTTGTGTGTGTGCACGTGTGTGTGCACGTGTGTGTGTGTGTGTGTGTGTGTGTGTGTGATTCCTGTCACTGGAGGACTAGGTAAAATCAAATCCCAGGCACAGGCCTTTTGTTCCACTGTGTTGAATCCCAAGCACGTGTATTGCTTCCACTATATTCAAATGAATCCAATTAGAAGGTGCAGGAATGCCTAATTTGGCCTTAGTCTATGGGAAAGGGGTGGAGATGAGATTGGAGTCCGGCATGCAATTGCATAATGTCGATGGCTATTAACTCTTTGTTTCCCGAAGCTGAATGACCCACAGGCAGACCTGAAGCAGCCCGCCTCCGTCCACTAGTGCTTTGAAGAGGGACAATCTGCCCTCCATCCCTGAAAGTATTGCAGCCCATGCACAGACTCATACAGTGCCTTACTATGTACCCCCCACTTCCCTGTCTACTAAAGCTTGTGTGTGGGGACCATAGCACTGTATGGTTTGCAGTGTACAGTTTGTTGTATGGCTTGAGCCGGTGGCTTTATCAGCTCTTGGCACGCGCAGCATGTGAATGCTTTAGAGCTTCGCGGTCCTTTTGAATCCATGCTCATACATATTGGATGTGGACCTGCTGCCACACTACCTCCAGTGTTCTCCCAACCCGCAGAAAGGCACAGTTGGAGCTTTCTGAACAGCCTGTTCCGTCTATATTTCTGCTGACATGTTTTATCTTCGCATTCTTAGCAACGCTAGGTGTTGGGAAGAAAATGCGTTGGTAAAGTGATTTGAGAGACTGCTCAGGCCAATGATGCGATGTTATTGGCAGTAAGATGTAATTTGCTAACGTTGACTTAATAACACCAGTGACAAGCACGAGTGTACCATTTGATTGTAGATGATAGAATCCTCGCCAAATATGAAAGGAAAGGGCATCTCTTAGAACACATGGCAGTCATTTGTAGAGAAGTAATCGCAGTGTATTTTGTTACTGAAAACTAGTTCCACCGGTGACCATTAATTTAGTGTTTTGCCTTTTTCCTGTGGGAGCTAGGTGCCAGGAACACAATGTAAGCGTGGACGTGAAAGCACAAGGCTGAAGTTCAGAGCCTCTAGCGATTACTAGTTCCTGTAACCTCCATTACGTTCTGTCAGCTGTTTGGCTTCAAAGACGCTGCTGCTTAGGTTTGACTGATTGTCCCCCTTGGCACAAGCCTCTCTCCCGCAGCACTTTGCAGTACGGTCAAGCCAGGTTTCCAGCGTTTTCTAATAATATGAATGAGTTTACTTGCGTGCGTTTCATACATTCAATGCTACACACAACACCAGTGCGAAGAGCAGACAAAAGCATAAACACAATTCAAGATTATACATCATCAGAAACCTTGGCAGACAGAACAATAATTTAATGAAATGGTAGAAATAAAGTAAAATGAGTGGGTTAGGAAATGTACGCACTTTATTTGCCTTTTTCCCAAAAGTGTGAAATAAGGCACCTACTGTGCAAATGTTTATTATTATCAATATGGTCACTGCATCTAATGTGTGGTAACATGCCATAGTGTCATGATTTATGAAGCAGCTAATTCTACACACTGTTTTGATTTCTAGCTCTCACTATATGCTCAGCATCCACAGTTCCAATCAGAGCGTGCGTGCGTGCGAGCGAGCGAGTGAATTAAACAGACTACAACAGTCTTATCAAATGTGGGCATATGGAATTATTAATAAAAAGTTAGTTGCCTCTCCGAGAATCATTCATCTCACATTTCCTTAGTTCTAGCAAACTCAGTCTTGCATGGGCTGTCCACCAGCAAAGCTCTCTGCTCCACCAATGTAATTACTGCGTGCGTAATTACCCGCCAGAGTCTCTCGGGACCCCAGGTCTGTGGCAACTCTGCTTTTGAACAATTAGCCCCTCCTGCAGAGGCATTACGTGTCCCGTGTTAACGAGAGGAGCTCATTGGGCGTGGCAAATGATGCGTTTCTGATGCATTACATGAATTAAACCAAGGGCCTTGCCAACGAGCCCCTTCTCCCTGTGCTGCATGGGGAGGGTGGTTGTCCTGACAAGGTGTGAGGTGACAAGCTCCTGTGGCCTGGTCTCTACACTAGGACCCCTCGCTTGCTTGTTGACGGTATCATCTGGATCCGTGCGCTCTGATCCCTGGGCTTTGATGCGTCTCTCTCCATTATTACAATGGGGTCAGAGGTGAGCTCGTCGCCATCTGCCTTGACAAACCCGCTTCCCGCCGCTCACATGTGCGATTTCCCCTTTTGACTTTCCACGCTGGATGTTGTGCAGGCGGACAGCTGGAGTGTCATCCCGGAGGACAGAGCGATAGTGGTCTCTGTGCGGGCGCTGCTGGCGAGCGTTTTAGCCCTGTTGATTAGCAGGCTTGCACACGGCATTGTTCCCCGCAGAGCTGATGACAGACAGACAATTGCAGACAGTGGCAGATAATCGAGGAAGGGGATGTTTGTGCGGTAGTGTTTCCTACCGACGTTGTACGTCACCGTGGAGAAGGAATTCATCATCCCTAAATGTTAGACTCCCCCAGGCAATACAGGGCCGTGATAAAAGGACCCTCACCCTGGTATGGTCCGACAAGAAGGGGTTGGCTCAACTTAGAGGGTCCGTGTGTGCGTGCGTGTCTGAGAGGGACCTAGGAAGCAGTCGTTAGTTGTGACCTTTCCTGAACCGGGCTACAGCCTCGGAAGCAGGTAGCCAGCGAGCTGTGGGTTGTTGACTTCCTGTATAGCAGATGGAGGCCGTCGTGGTCCTCGGGAGCCCGCGGGGATTCACCGCACCCGGCTAGAATCCCGTAAACATGTCAGCGCTAACGTACGCCGCTCAGGAAGGGAGTGCGTCCGTACGTCCGTCTGTGTGGAGTGTTTACGCCCATGCGGTGCCTTGTGGTATGTGTGTGCGTGCGGAATGTGCATCTGTTTGTACACATCGGTCACTGCAGTCTCCAGTGCCGCTGTCTGCCGTGACCGTCTGGCAAAGAGGGCGGAGTGGCCTTTGTGTTCGCTGCTAAAAGTATTTCATTGGCCACGATGCGTCACCGAGCTCCACCCATGCACGAGCACATGCAAAGCCATTCATGCCGTTTTAGGAACGGACCGGTGCGGCCCTGGATGTGTACAGCCATGTTTGTGTGCGATGTGTACACTGGAGTAACTTGCACAGCCTGGGATTCTGGGAGCCTTGGCCTGTTATAAATGAGAAATGGAAGCACGTTGTTATACTCTGCAACAGAAGGCCATGATGTTTACATGTATTGTGTACAGATTCACATTGCTTGCCTTTTTATAAAAGAATATACACACATCTACACATTTATTTAAAATATCAATAATAATAATAGAGAGAGGTTGAAATTAATTACGCTATCTTTATAGTTATTTGTTTAAAAATAAAATATTTAATATCCTAAATCATACAATTTATGCTCAGGGTAAAAAATGGCGTCTCCCAAGGTTAGCCAATGTTTGCTGTTCTCTGAAAGGCATGTGTGAGATCCCAACAAAAGCCTTCACACACAGCAGAGAAAGCTCAGTGGATGGACTGGTAGTAAAAAGAGGTCTTCCTCTCCAGGGGGTAAGACACCTCCCAGCTCTGCACTGGTAACTTGATGCTGGAAAAGGGATGTGTGTATTGGGTGGGGGTTGCTTGGGGGAAAGCCTAAACTTTAACTTCCCTATAGACCTTTTATTATTTGAACTAGTGTGCCCCTGAAATGAGTGGAATTGAGTCCAGACCCGTAATCATCTTTTGATACAGTGGTACACTGACACATTTGACACTTAATTGCATATGCATTATTGATGTGTAACTCTCTTTAAAGAAACAAGCAGAATTACAGTTGGGTATTGGAGCTGTGCCTGTAGCGTTTTTGTGCTATGACTTCACTGGGCCCCTTTCATGTGCGTGCGGATAGTTTCCAGGCAGACGTCTTGCGATGCTTTGTGTGCGCTCTGTTGTTCTGCCATTTTGGAGGAGGCCAAAGAAAAGACCCAGTGAAAAGGTACACCGCTGCCTTCCCTGCAACCTCGCTCGTTCCGCTTTCAGTGAGGTCAGATGACACTGGAGCCCTGGTTGCACCTCGGTCTTTCCTACTCACTCTCACACCGGTTCACACTTGGATAGAGATGTCCGCTGTCCACCACAGCATCTGTTGACAGACGGTTGTACGTCAGTTGAAACAGTGTTGCCCGTTAAAGGGAAACTCCTCCACATGTGTTCAGAATTACCCTGTTGGTTGAAATTCAAAACACATTGTTTTTGTTTGAAAGTACTGAGTGACTGGCACGCCACTTGACTGCACCCATTATTGTTCTGGGGTTTGCTGTAACGCAATCACTGAGTGTACCTTTTTAAACATTTAGAAAAGTCCAATTCAATTTTTTTTATTATGGAGCAGTTAATCCACATTTGTGTGCTTTGTTTTGGGGCAAGAAATGCTAACAAAAATTCTTCTTGACTTTTTATTTAAGCATTTATATAAAATGTGCCACCATAAACTATTACCATACTTGATGAATATTATTCTTTCATTTATCTTGATAAATAAAGTGTCTACAGTATACTACACTGGACGTAATGTATATAGATAACACACTGCGTTAGCAGCCATCTGGGTAGAGTTTATTTAACTAAATCAGGGAAATAAAGAGGCTAGCCATGAATTAAACAAGCACCTCTATTCACAAACAGTCACACAAATGTTTCTCATCTCTTACAAGTAGCTTATTTTCCCCTCGTTTTGTTTGATCTTTTCTGGGACTGTAACTCTTTGTAAAGTTTGCGATCTGTTCAAAAGGCATTAAACATGAGTGTTCCCCAATGGGCGGAAATGAAGAGAGACATTCAAGGAATATGCAGAACCTCACAGTGTGCATTTAGGGTCATGGGCCTGTAGTCTCCCTGGTCTGTTTGTCCTGTGGTTCTCCTGGTTAACATGTGTACACACACACACACACTTGCAGTATATATATACACTCTTATGCACACATACATTCATTTCTGTAAATGTTTTCTTTGAGGTTGTAATTTGGAAGCCATATAAAAGTTATGTGTATTAAGCTCCGAAAAGCCATTATTTGGCGCCTTTTTTTTCCTGTAAATGGTGGTTTACTTTGTAAATGTGTCTTATTAACATTCTTAGGGGCGGAAGGAAAGAGCTCTACTGATATAACTTTTACTTTTAGGCTTTTCCCTTTTGGGTTTGTTGAAGGCTTAGGCAGATACTGTAATTTATAGGCTACAAAAAAAACTTACCACTTCACTATATTGTTTCATGTGTGTTCTATGTATCGCAGTCTATTTTGATGTGGTTACTGAACTGGGAAACATAAAGGTGTAAAATAAGATTGTAACTTGAAGGCACAAGTGATTTTTTTTTTTTTCTGCTAAATGGTTCTAACCATGGGTGAGGTTTAAATGTGTTCAACAAAGTAAGATTGACAACTCTCAACTCAATAGCAAACCTGTACCAATCACAATAATCACACCAGTCCAGTCAGAAAGTTGGAACATAATTGTTTTCTGATCAAATGTATAAATCAAATTAAAATGAAGATGACACATAAGTGTTTGGTCTAATACTTTGAGATAACTTTGGTTATCATTTGAATATAGACAATAGACAATGAACTATTTTATTTATAGTGGGTGAACCAGTAAGTTGGTCAACAGAATAGGGTTATTAGGTCAGAAAAAACCAGAGGTTAGCCCCCCAAAGCCATGCTCATGTTTCAAGCCAAATGGCCTCTAATAAGCATTAGCCTTATAGAAAGTGAGAAAAATAGTGTTAAAGCCACTGTAGACTTACTGAGTTTCAGAGCCCAATGAAGGATTATGGGTCACACAAAGAATCCATTTGTTTCATTTATAGAATATATTCAAAAATATCTGGAATATTGGGCACCTGGATTTATTTTCGCCATAAATGTGTTCATGCAACAAGGGGTTATATTCCAGCTGTGACCATGCAGCACAAGGTTATATTCCAGCTGCGTTTATATAACAAAAGGTTATTTTCCAGCTGTGGTCTAGCAGCTAATGTTGCTACTTGTAGATGATGTCTGAGGATTTTGTCTAAGAATGTTTAAAATCTGTGTGATTGCAGTGTTACAGAATTATAAGAGCACAATATTACACAACATATAAGGAGTGCAGGGCTCTACATTAAGCATATTCATGTTTATATGATTATACAATGTGTTAAAGTAGCCTCTGTGGCAGGCAAGATGTTGGAGACTATGGCTGATTGTGACTGGTGGAGGGATTTATAGCTCCAGAAGAAGTCACTAACTCTTATTCACTTACGTGTGTTGCAATAGTTTTGTCCAGACTTTGTACAATGGCTTTGGCTCCAATCAGTTCAGTATTCCCAAAACAATGGTAGCATAAAGTTGAAGACTTGGGCATGCGCAGAAGAACTCAACCAGTAAAAAATAGTTTTAAACCGTTTACATGGTATAATACTTCTTTCAATCGAGTCAGGCCTCAATCTTCGGATTGATGTGGTTTTTTTTATCGATAACTTTCATTCAGGTTGGACTTTTAACCTGATTCCAATTGGAATATTAGATGTAAAGTAGCTGTAGCTTTAAGTTAGCTTCTAAGGGCAAACTATACCTTTTTAATATTAAATATCTCTGGATGTTTCCTTTTGAAAATGTTTCATGTTTCCAGCCACCTTTTATGCATGTTGGTCAACATATCTTCATTTTCTTCATATTTTAGAATCTTATGCCTGATGTGCTCCTTGCCGTGTCCAGTCCAACCACATAGTTCTGTGAGTCCACCCTGTTGTGTTGTCTTTGTGTTAATGGTCAGAGTTCCTGTGTGGATCAGATTATGTGTTGTTGTCACTAAGGCCCATCTGCATGCCCAAGGCTGCAGATGAATGTGTTTAGCCAGAGCTTTGCCACTGCAGGGCTCTACTGTCGTGGCCCTGCCACATCTGAGGCTCTGTGTGGTTAGCGTGCTTGGATAATGGTGCAACCAATACAGCGTTTAGGCTGTTTTTCAGTACAGCATGGTAGAAAGTTGTTAGGCTGGTAACAAGATCACAATCTGGCAAGTAAAATAGTGCTCGCACAAAATTATACAAGTATAGTAGGCATAGTGAGACACTGTATTTTAAAAAGATATTAATAAAAATCTGAAATATGCAACCTAGTACAAGTGCTGAAAGTGAAATACTAAACTCAACCTTCTCAAACCTATAAGCATAAAGCACTACTCGTAGACACTGTCAAGAGCTGTGTTCATAATTCCAAGCCTTTTCCAAAATGATTCCTTCCTAAAGGCCAATGTGTCTCAACAGAACGGGAAGAACGTTTGAATTCCTTTAGGCTATAGAAAATAGAGGAATTAAAAGATTTAGATGAATTCAGATCTTGAGTTGATGGTGTTCTCTTTTTAACCCTGTGAAAACACTGTTTTCAGTGGAAGTATTTGTTGTAACTTTCTAAATCTGTAATTTGTTTACAGTTCAATTTGCCACACATTTGGTGGTAATGTCAACACAACACAAAAAATATATATTTATAAGTTGAGTTTTATTTAATTAATCGTGTGTGATAATTATCATGAGTGTTGCTGTTAACAGGAACAAAGAGAGAGAGTGCTGGAAGATTCTGTAGCTTGTCTGGTGTTATTATGAGGTCCTTTTTATGAGCCAGGGCTGTTTTAGGTGGCTAGTTCCCGAGGTCACATTGAGCTCTGCAGGGAGATGCTTTCTAGCCCTACTGGAAGTCGTTCAGTGGAGAACAAGTGGTTCTTGTTAGTTGTGCGCGGGGAAAAAAATAGCTGTAATTGAATCTAAAACCATATGCTTCTTATTTGATGTGCCTTTTCTGACAAAAAAAAAAAAAACATTTTTTATCTTGCTAATTTTAGTATAGCCTGTACAAATCAAAAACAATGCTTGTTTTGTTTTTATGCTGTAATATAACTGAATATAAAAAAATTCAGCTTTTAAACAACTTCTGTTTTTTTGTTGTTTATTTACTGTTTTTATATTTTTTTTATTTACGTGGGCAATTTAAAATACTGTGTCTGTATATTGTGGTGGTGGAATGTTTTTCTGCCTCCAGAAGTGATTATGCATTTAGAGTACTACCAATCTCCATGTGATCTACAGCACATGGTCTTATCAGACCTCCCTCTTTTATCAGCCGGAGGCTGATATGCTGCCTCAGGAGGCAAGAGGAACATTCGCTCTTCCATGCAGTAATTCTTAGCTCAGCTATGTTTCCATTGCAAAATACAATTTCTTCTTAACTTAGTACAAGTAGAGAAGGGCAGGTGGGTTGACTGAGTTGAAATATGGGCGTTGAAATACGGTATGGGCCTATCGAAGATATGTGGGGAGACAGGAGTTTAAGTGTTTCCTTTGGCTGTGCTCCAACTAATGACATAACTGTGTGAATTCAACCAAATAAGATAATTTTTCTTAAATGGTACATTGTTGTCGTCCCCCCCCCCCCCTTCCCCTCGTGCGTACCCTTGCTTCTCAGCAGTGACCCGGGCGGCCTTGGAACGCGGCTCGGCGGAGGCGTCTCCATGTGGGATATCGTATCCAAGGGCTGTCCGGGGGCATGGGTGAGTGTCCGCCACGCGCACGCACGCACCACACACGCAGGCACACACATGCATGTACACACACGCACACACGCATGATGCAGGTACGAACACACGCACACACACACACACATACACATGCAGGTACATACACTAACACACGCACACACACACATGCAGGCACATACACTAACACACACACACACACACACTGGGTACGTGTAGGCCTTGTACACTGCATGCAACACCATGCAGGCATTACCACGTGTTTAGACACCACTTCTGCCCCGATGACAGATGTTTTTGGAATGACTAGAAGAGAAACTATAGTGTGGCTACAGTTAGAATAAGTAGCCATTCCTAAACATTCATCCGTTGCATTAATGTAGTCTAGAGCCACAATGCAATAATGCAATAAACTGTTTTAATTATTATTTGGTCCTTGAATGACATATTGTCCATTACATCTAATAACAACGTTTCCATTTAAACTGGAAAGAAGATATTACCCTGCAATGCTATATGACAACTATACATCAACCCCGTGTAGCACTGGTGGTTTCACACCTCTAACCAGCCTCGTGGTTTGCAAATGCATGAATAAGAAATGTCTCCTGTTTCCTGCTACTGTAGTATTCATTGTGCGCTTGCTAAATTAATCACACATACAGCTCAGTGCCATGCTCACTGCACTGTGACCAACGTAGACCACAAACTGCCATAGTAAAACTATAGCCGACATTGCCATGACGACAAAGCATGTAACCGTGCACTTTGGTTTCTTGGTAAGTTGCGCTATAGTGACAATCTGCTAGACACCCGTGACTCAACATGACGCAGAATTTACATGACATTTTCGGGACTTTGCAAAAATATTCGAAAGTTTTGTTATATTTCTCTGTGTAATTAATAAAGTATGCACTGTACACATGGTTGTTTATAATTGCCAGTCTACTTCTTCTTTGGTGTTTGTTCGTAGTCACTGTGACCATCTCTCTGAATTGAGCAGCAGTGCTGAGAATCGCAGGCCGGTTCACAGCAAAAACAAATCTCAGAAAGGAGAACTGGAGACAGCAACACTGAGATGATTCTGTTTGCTGTCCTGTTACATCCGAGGCGGTTGAGGCAAAGGGGAAATACTACGCAGAGAGTTTCAGGAAGTAGGTCTCCACGTGGACCATTCGGACGCCACATCTCTGTGACCACAGACGCGTGTATATACATGGTCAAACCATCCTTGACGTCACCCATGGCTTTTCTCAAGAACAGACTTGAACACCGGGCTGTGCTGTCTGAGGCCTGCGCCATCTTTGAAGTAGCTTACTGTAACTGTAAAAAAAGTGACTAAGACATGTAACTAAGCCCTCATATTTTGAAGTTTTTAGCTATGCAAACAATTCAGCCTCCGTACAATTGTCATGAATGTGGAGACTATAGCTGGACTAGCTGCAAACATGACATTTTAACATTACCCTGCATTCCCACCCTGCCTCGCAAGTCGCTTAATATCTGACGAGCTGTCACCAAACCCTCTCTAGTGTCCAAACCGCCAGCTATGGGTGGGAGTGTCTGTAACATGTATGTCAGTGACAAGCAGAACTGGCTTAAGGTCTACAGTATATTGTGTCAAGCCAAACGCACACAAATAGGGTGCATTCCCTCATTAAGATAAACATTTTAGGTAAATATTTGTACAAGTACTTTATGATTTTGTAACATGTTGGAGGGAAATGTTTGTATAAATACTTTTTTAAGTATAAACTATTTTTAAGTATAAACTATTATTAAACAATGAACCGCAAACAGGCACTAGTTAGCAGCGAGGTATTTTAAGCTAGCAAAAAATAATATGCAGAGAACATCTGTCCTGCCATTGGTAGTCGCCGAACTGCGTCACCTACGTGTTATTAATATAAAGTTGAAAAGTTCTCAACTCATCTGTGGCTGGGCAATACCGTCGCCAAGTGTAGCTCCGCCCACTGTTGTCGAGAAACGCTGGTGTCCGTTTGAATATGTCACATAACACAGGCACACACACACACTTTTTATGCGTTTGAGTTATAGGTCATTTTTACACACATAGGAATTCTCTCACAGTCACAAGTCAAACACACACACACACACAGGACACGCATGCTACTTACACGTTTGATTTATTAGGTGGACAGGTCGGGTTATGAATGTGTGCGTGTGTGTGTGTCGTGTGCCCTCCGCAGAATGGTCCTGCCCAGTGCCCACCCATGCTAGATGCTAGTTGGCAGCACCTGTTGCCCCCCCCCCAACAACACTTCCCAGTTGATATTCAGTGGCGGGCACTGATGAGAAAGACCCCTTTTCCACACACACACACACACACACGTGCGCACACTTCCTGGTCCATTTCTGCAGGCATTCAGTGGTCCACTTCAAACGACACCACAGCGCAGGTGGACAGATTTCACCCTGCCCACACACACACTGTTGAATAGAGCAGCTGCCTTGCAGATTAAGACGCGTCTCCATTATGAGAAAGCTGGCAGAATCCATCAAAGAGCTCTGTGTTAACAGGGAACAGGGTGTCCTGATTATAGACCTTGCCAGGTTCTGGGATAACACCGCTTGTTTGGGCTGTTGACGTTGCCATGGTTGCCAACTACCTTCTAATCATCATCTGGCTAAACCGCCATAGCTACATGGCATGTTGTGTGGCCACAATTAGCGGGTTACCAGCTAGGTTTCTTTGTTGTAATTCTCATTGGTTCCAGACAATTGATTCCTCTTTATTCACGGAATCATTTGAGATGCCCCCCGACTCACACACACACACACACACACCCCTATTTAGCCATGCCTGGAAACATTACTGTAATGAGCTGCGCGTCTAAAAACACATGTGATAATCGCGGTTCTTGTGTTTCAGAGGTAAAGCACCAGTCCGGGTTTATATTCCCTCAAATCACTTCACCTTTAAGCTTCCCTGGGTCTCGAAGGACTTAGACTAACCTGCTCCTTTGGTTGTTGGGGAAAAAATATCTTCCTTTGATATCCTGATATATATCCTGTTACCTTGGCAGAAACACTGAGCCTGGTTAACACTTGGAACAGCAATTTATGATCTAATAATTGATTCCGTACACTTTGAAGAGTGCAGGTCATTCAAAAAAAAAGTCTTAGCCTTTCTAGAGTTAATTTAGATTTGCATGCAACATGTTAATCTGTTAATGGGGTGGGGACTCCACATCAAGATAAAGTGATTCAAGTATAATCCTTGGTCATTCCAGTCTAAGCCACAAACCAACAACAAACAGAATGTCTGGTGCCAGGAGAGTCACCCAGACAGTGTGCAGCAACACACCTACATAATTGGCATGCCCAGGTGCCCTTAATCAGCCTAATTAGTATGTTTACAGCCAATAAAGACTAGAGGTCTGCTGAAACAAAGGCAGGGCCGTGACACGCTTTCACTCCGTATTTCTCTCTCTCTCTCTCTCTCTCTCTCTCTCTCTCTCTCTCTCTCTCTCT
>JAODVN010154966.1:0-14948 GCA_025434125.1 Chologaster cornuta
GTGTGTGTGTGTGTGTGTGTGTATGTGTGTGTTTGTGTGTGTGTGTGTGTGTGTGTGTGTGTATGTTTATGAGTATATGTGTGCATTTGTACATTTGAATGGGTGTGTTAAGTTGTGGTGGGAACAATATAAATCCAATGCTGCCAGGTAAAAGTTACAAATACTATAGTGTAAAGGTACTGTACATACACTATCATTTACAATGTAGCATTCCTGGGCCTTTAGATTGTACTGAACACACACACACACACACACACACACAAGCAAAGACATTTACAAGTCAGAAGGATGCTATTTCACTTGCAAAACCAATAGTTACTGTAGCATTAGCTGTTCACAGGGCCCAGGTCATTTAGTTGCCCAGCATGTGCAATTAATGAAGGATTATGGGCCGTGAGAAGATCAAAACACATCCTGTTTCTTCATTTTTCAGAGGATTACGTTCTAATCTAGTTGCTGGTGGCAACAATACATTTGCCTAATATTAAGTGTCGTATGCACGTAAAATAATACATAATAATGTAGAGTATACTGTACAATTTTAAAACAATTATGTTGTTATACAGTCATATATTTTAGGTATTCCAAAAAGCAAGACTAATAATTATCATTAACTTGACATTTATATAGTGCTTTTCTGACCTTCCGGACACTCAAAGCGCTCTACAGGACATTCACCCATTAACACACCAATGCAATGGCCAGGTGGTGCCAAGTAGCAGTTAGGGTTAGGTGTCTTGCTTAGGACACCTCGGCACTTGGTGAGGAGTTAGCGGGATTCTAACCAGCAATTTATGGATCACCTGTTGGCCCGCTCTACCCACTGCGTCACTGTTGCACCATCATCATCTTAGTGAAATTAATAATTAATCATGGCTTTTAGCAATTCAGATATGGCATCATTACATATATTAATTTGTGACCTCTAATAACACTATAGCTGTAATTAAATAGGTGGTGTGTGTGCGTGTTTGACATTGTGCGGTACCTCTTTAAGAGGGGAGGCGTGGTGCTTCTGTTATGACCGACTTGTCAGCCCGTTCACTCTCCAACACTACCATTCGCTGTGTGTAGAGCACCTGAATGAAGGGAGAGCGTCCGCTGAGGCTACTACAACCAACACATCAGTCTGGCAGTGGCACCTGCACAGCGTTTCTCATATTTTAATGGTGACAACATCACAGGGATTATAATCAAGCAATTATTTATTCTCTGCAATGAAGCCGGTTGGTAAGTTTATATTTTCCTTACGATTATAGCTGTGTGTAGGACATAGGCTGAGTAGTGCTTGTGATTTCGCTTTTCATTTACAGCGGACGCATTACAACAAATCAACTGTATCCTTATTGAAACATATCATATTCGGTAGAAATTGTTTTAATAACATTAGTCTATGTCATCTGAAAAAAAGAGATTCAGAGGCGTGTTGTTTAATATTCTATTGGCTATATCCGACATTTTGGTTCAGTACCTCAATTTGTAGCCTTATGTGACATTAATAAATAGTATAGCCTATACGTAGCCTATTATTTCACTACATTGATTGACGGCCGGTTTCAATAATATTATAGGCGTGCACTGTCTATAATTAAGATCAAAGAAATCCACTGATCACCTTAAATTATGTAGTCTATGTCGCTTATGCTCAAATGATATTACGCATGATAACCAATTATTATGGTTAACCTGACCCACTCTATTACACATAGCCAACAGTAGGCTATTTGACCTCGACGTTTACAGTCGTTACTGTATGTGTAATACTACATAGGAGGGCGCTGTATCACCTCAACAGTCTAACAGTAGTCTTGCAGCAGTAGAATATGCTGTATAGGCCTTGCGACCTACAGTATGTTGGGCGCGATTTTTGTCGAGTTTGCGATGTGGTCATCATCCTGAATGTTTGATACTCTGTATCCTGAATGTTTTTCAGAGCAAATTGACCATTTTTTATATTAAAAAGCAGTGGAATTTGGATTGCTTTTACAGCACATTTGCATGTGTAGTGTGACAATTAACTGCAGTTTTATTTTGTAGATGTCAGATGAAAAGTATTTGGGTCTCACAGCACACAATGTCAGTTTTTTTATGTTTTTGTGCGCTTTAAACCGAGGAACATCTGGCATTGGCATTATGACTAGTCGGAATACATGGGTACTCGTGGCTTGTTGTTGAGTCTAATAGTTTACAAGCAAGGCACCATGTTAAGCTAGTAGTCTACACATTCATCCCCCCTCCTCAGCTTCAGTCAAGCAGTCGCATTCCTCCTATAAAATAAACTTGTGTAGATGTAAATTACTTAATTTAAATTAATATCATGGATTGTGTGTCATTAGAATAATTCTTTTGTAACATAATGTAGCTAAACATCACTGTAGAAAGTGACATTTGAGATGTGTTAATGAAAGAAGGAACAAAAATCCCATTTTACAGACATCAAGCAGTCGACTACAAACACAATATTCTCATGCTGGGTCACTGATTGACTGTTACTGTAACTGTGGTGTCATGTCTCTAAGCAGGGCAGAGACCCCAGTATAAGTTCAGCAAATTGAATGTACAATGGAAGCCTGCCTTACACGCATTTACTGTAGGTCCAACAACGAGCTGCTAGCTGCCTTAGCAAGTTGTGTTTTGGTCCACTGTCTTGACGATTGGCACCAGGACCTGAGCCAACTACCTGTGTGTTTAAGAAGGAAACCTCTAGTCCAAGAGCAATAAGGTGAATGGGTTGAGCTGTTCTCCTGGCTGTGGCTCTACCTGAATACTGCTGACAAAGCAGAGGCTATAGATGCTTCTGTGTTGCGTGCATGCGTGCGTGTGTGTGTGTGTGTGTGTGTGTGGTTGTTTTATGTGAGTGAGTTCACACTTTGCAAGGTGTGTGTGTGTGGTTGAAAACGGATGACTGGAAGCCATGCTTTAAGAGAGTGGTGTGTGTGTGCCAGGTAATGGTAATGACCACACATGGCTGTGTGTGTGTGAGCTAGCCTCAGACTGCCACAAGCCCAGCCACTGGGAGGGCTAGCCAGAGGGAAGACTAGGCCATTGTTCCCACCAGCCATGGGTTTACTCACTCCACCAGGCCCAGATGTTATTCTTGGCAAGTGCATGTGGCCGTCGCCGCCTTAAGGTGAGAAACCGGTGCCCCCAGTTGGGTAGGGCTAGGCAGCGTGTGCTTGGGTGGGGGCTGATGCCCACACTGTTAGATGGAAAAGCACACCGGGGCATAGGATGTTGCCTATTAGCTGTGTTCAGTTATGTACTGTGTGTGTGTATAGATGGATAGATAGATGGATGGATGGATAGATAGATAGATACAGTATAATGTACTAACATAAGTGCAAATAATAGCTGCAGCCTCATGATATTGGTCTCTGTGTGGTGGACAGACAGTCTGCAAGCAACTACTGTAAGTGTTGTAAATATCTATATACAGTTTAATGAATGAATGTCAGATAATATCAACCTATGTTATTTGAATTAGATGCCAGCTACATTTCATTGTATCATCATACATTACATGCATTGACAATAATATATAATCTAATTGTAGAATGCAAACGGCAATAATCCAATGTACAGTAAATGCAATTCATAAAATTGTGTGTGTGTGTGTAGTATGTAAACAACACATAAAGAAGATTAATCTTGAAATCCACTGGCAGCGCTCCAAAAATGCAGCGATTCACGATCCCCACATTGAGAATCACTAGTTCAACATTGGATGCTTGCTGATGGCTGGATAGGACAGCCCCCGGTCTGTTTGCTTCAGACAGTGGTGAAGCTGTTCTCTGTGAAGTACCTGAGCTGGAGAGGGACTGCAGCATGGCAGGAATGCCCCTGTACATGCCAAGGACCTCTGGCATTGAGTCAGGAGTTGTTTAAAGCGATAGGATCTAAATATACTTTGTTTTACACCTCCAGTCAAATACTCGTCATGTCTTTTGAATTAGATCCCCCTTCCTTCTGCACGTTTGAAATTATTTAAAAAAAATTAATTAAATATCCATTATAATGTGTGCTGCATACATAATTATGCAGCTGTGAAATCTAATTTCTCACAAAATCCTTTTTGTGAGCTATACTATCCCTCTTCCAATTAAGAGTAAATCCCCTTCTCCAATGGGATTTACTAAAGAAAACAGTGGAGGCCATGCATTCTGTATTCCTTCATCCCAATCTTTCCCTATAAAGCCTCATTTCATATTCCCACAATCCAAATGTATGAAAATGAATTATGCAATCATGCATCTCATGAAGCAGGATATCACATCAAGTTCTGTTCTTGCAGTTCCCCTCTACAATGAGTCCTTGTTGCTCAGCCTTATTCTGGTGCTACAGTGAACCTATACAGTACCAGCTTTCTCTCATTTCGGCACAATGTTATTGGAAACGGTAGCTCGCTGCCTTGGCTACCGAATTATTGCAGTTTCATGTTTCCATCGCCAGTTTAAATTGGAGGCAATTTAAATCATGCTTTCCCTTTTATACTCCTCTAAATCTATAGGGAAGTCTAGTGGCCTCAAAACAGAGCTTGCGTTTCATAGTTAAAGATGGTGACCTGTTGGGATCATCAGTCATATTTCAGCGTGTGAAGAGCAGGTGGTCACCCGTGATCTATGGTTGCCTCTTATAGCAATTATATCCCCATCACGGGAATGACGTAGCGCCGAGCAATGGATAATAGGGGTTATAGGGGTTATAGGGTTGAGCATGTCGCAATACGTCTTCACTAACTGACAGCTTTCTCCCCCACCATATAATGTCTACTACCTTGGTTTCCAAACATACTGTACCTCCCCTCTACCGTTTACCTCCCTTCACCCCAAGACCACTGAGTCAATGAATAGGTTGTTTCTGTCTTGCGTCTCCAGTCACAGGCAATTGGCCCCCGTCAATATAAGGCTGTGAGACGGGGGGCTAAGACTGTGGCGTTCCTTTGCTCCTGGCCCCTACGCTTGGCTAATATTACTCTGCACTGCTGAGAGAGGGCCACAATGCGTTTGTCGGCAGTTTGAAGGGAGGGAGTCTAGGGGAACCACTCGGGAGCTGTGCGCGTGCTGCCTTACTAAGCACAAAGCAAGTCTTTCACCAGGGATCTGGAGCACACATGGAATCGTTCATGAGCCCCTCCAGCCCCACCCAGTGCGTCAGCCCCTTGACTCTCCTCGCTGCAGGTTTCCCCTCACCTCAGTCTCACTTTACCCCCTGAAAGGACCATGAAAAGGCAGCACCTGGCTGGAGATGTGTTCGCTCACTCTGTCTTGTGCTGTGCTGCAAGCCTTCAGACCCCTGACACCGTACGTACGGCTTGTGGTCTGCTCATTCATTTAGCTGGTCCAAATGAGAAACCGTAACATCAGGTTCTGCAGATTGTTGTTCTGAGGGTCAGGTGGAAGGGGCACCAGCATCCTCTACATGTATTACCCATACCATTAATCTTTTGGTAAACATTGAAAACGGGCCCCACAGACCCGAACACCATGCAAGGGTTAAAAAAAAAAACAAGATGATCCTTTTACACTGAAGCATTTAGCAATTATCTGTTATGCTGCATAGAACATTTTTAGATCATATTACTTTTATTTTGTCTGAACTTGAGGTCAGCGCTGAATAAAGTTTGCTTACCCTTCAATAACTGCATTAGTATTGACACAACATAGAGGGTCACTGATACTGAGTAATACAACGCCAGTCTGACATCATCTGACAAGGCCTAGCCTCAAACTGCACAGCTGGGTATAGATAACAGAGCTGCTTGTTATGCTGCTTCTTATTTATAATAGCAATGATCGCTGGCTCATGGGGTTATTTCTATAAAAGGAAGTTTGAGGAACCTTTCTGAAATACTCAAAATGATGCTTGAATGCCACATTCTATCAAGAAGTAGCCTTTTATATTTCCATCATAAAAACATCAATCACACTACAATGTTTGTAAAGTTTTCCTTGGGTCAGTGAAATACATTACTGAGACCCAGTGGCAAATGTGAAGACATAAACCATTCTTATTACATTTCTGCTCTTGATTTATCATGCATATTTAGGGCTTTAAATATCTGATTTTAAGTATTTCTCTAAATAAAGCATAATGAAAAATCATATACAGTAGATGAGAGTGATTATACATGTCTATGTTCAGGATAAACTTTCTGAACAAATCCCCAATCTTGATGAACTACGAAAGATTTGAGATTTAACCAAATACCTGGTTGATTTGAGTCAATGGATTGTATTTCCAATGAAGTAGCTTGCAGGTACTGTAGATACTCATGTTTTCATGAATTTTGTCTGTTTTGTCCAAACTTCAACAATAAGCTAACCACACTTCCGTTAACCCAACTCTTGAATTTAAGAAGTGGCAGATTTGGGTTCAGATCGCTAGTCAAGTCTGGAATTAGTTCAAACTCTTCAACCCTAAAAGTCCAGCTGTTGAAATAACATGAAATATCTAGCAGATGGTAACTGAATTGTTGTATTTGTGGAAAAAGAATTAACCTAAAGAGCTAATTTACCAATTAACCATGACAATTTTACTAGTTTAAATCCATCCTGGCAATGTAAGTCTTAGTTTTACGTACAACATCTTAATGCATATTCTCAGAAACAATACTGCTAAGGTGAATTACTGTAGTTGTGACAGGCCTCATTTGCTAGAAATATAGGCTAGTATTATTTTAGACAGGGGCATTTTCACTACCCCGTGTGGCTCTGTTTGTTTGTTTGATTGTGGGAAAATTCCTGTACTGCTCGTGAGAGCACTCACAATGTACTGGCTTTTCCCTTGGGGTCTTCTTGCCTCAAAGAGGCTTAACCCTACCAGAGTATTGGGGACCTCCTCCTACAGTAGCAACCCATGCATTTAGTAGTGTAGCACCAGCATAGTCATATCCTCTGGACCCTAACATTATAAAATCAAGCCATTTGTACCAACAATCCCAATGATCTCTCATGTCACACTAGTGGGGGCTGACACAAAACAACCTCATTGAGCAGGGTGGGGGGTTAAAAACATTGTACCTTTCAACACAGCAATAAAGGACCGGAGGAAGATCACTTCAAAAAAATATTTTAAGATATGGGCCAAGACATGGATCTTAATGTGACAGTTTGGCAATGGGCCACCCTGGGGTGTTTGCTTTGGCCACCTTTGACGAATAATGTCCCGAATGTCAAATTGAACCTGGGATAGTAGTACTGTACTTTGAATTTGTCTTTATGTCTAATTTCTTCTTAGATATCTCTTTTATATTTTTTTTGTAAATTATACTTTAATATACTCATAATACTACAATAATACTACACCAATAATATAATAATATTCATTTGTATGCCTTTTTAATATATGACCCTGAGTCAATTTCATTTTATGCAATTCTCTAATCTGGTTTAGTAAACATTTTTGTATCAGAGAAAAGCTAATTTTGAGAACTTTTACCACGGTAAACAAAATGCTTACTGTATATCCTTAATAATGTATTTTACATGGTGATATGTTTGTCAGTACTTAAGTTACTAAAGTATACATTATTTACCCTTGGAAATGTATTTTCCAAAGAAAAACTTGCTCAACAAAGGACCGGACTACATGGCAAAATATTTTACAAGCTAAGTACCATCATAATTCTCGCTATGACTTCTGGATTACTGAATTTGGCATTCGTATCTTCTCATGCTTTTCCATCCAGCCCTGTAATGAGTTTATGGTGCACTTGAAAGCTTCCCTAAAAGAATAGAATGCCGTGACAGTCACTTTTAATGCATTATACAGCCTCTCTCCCAAGCTCTAATGCATCTTTGCGAAAAAACTGCCAACTTTGAAATGAATGACCAGTGCCAGCATTCAAGAAAGATAGTGATGCCTGTGATTCCTGTTCCTCGTGTATCTTAGAATAAAACCCCACCCAAAAGGTGGACCTGGGCCATACTGTAGCTGCATCATCTTCAGCAAGTTCTTTAAAAAACTCCTGCTTGCCAAGTGACAAACCGTGTGGTTGGCAGCAACTAAAGCATTCAGTGGTGCTATGAAAAAGGCTCTGTCTCTTGAAAGGCTGGTTGCTGTGGACTCTTTGGCCTTTATTCCCCCCAACAAAGGCAAATATTGATCTCGTTCACGTTTGTGCTGGTAGTGCACTTAAATAAATGGGCTGTGCTTGGTATAGACTGTCCACCTCACAGTATCCTCATCCCTTGATGCTTTATTGGAGGTCTTGCCTGACATCTTACCTCACAGGTGGAGCTTTATTATATACATGTAAGTGATGTGAAGACAAAGTTCAATAGTTAATGTGTGTGCAGAATGAGGAATAAAGTGGGTAAATGTCCTTTACGTTGACATAAAGTGTGTGCGGTTATGGTTATGCTCATATCTTTCATCATGCATCCAGGAACGTGGTGGTAAACAAGAGCCAGCAGGGAGGCTTGCAAAACTTAACAGTGTCCTAGCAACCACAGACAGGTTATTTTTGGTGCGTGTGACCATAGTTTTATGGCGGTTGTAAGCTACGGATCTGTAAGCAAGTTGCATGTTTTGTTTGTGTACCACGACAAATATGTTAACATTAGAGATACAATGACAGTAAACCACTGGAAAACGATGTACCGGTATTGTATAGTACAGTATATTTACTGTACCATATTTGTAATGTGTAGTTGACCTGTTCGTCTGTATTTGGAACGGTTTTAATTTTAAGTGTCACCTGTCACATATCTGAGAGGTACTGTATTAAGATGAAGAAAAAAAGGTGTGTATGTGTGTGTGTGTGTGTATAGGTCGACCATTCCGCCAGTGATGGCTGAGAGATAAGCTATAAGCTACCGCACTGCCAAAGCCCCTGGCTGCAACAGCCACACACTCAATATAGGAATTGGGACTGCTTAAGCTACCGGAGGCAGATAAACTATCTTTCTGTCTCTCTTAATGGCTTTGCGTGACTAGCCATTTAAAAGCAATATCAGAGCAGTGTTGGCTATGGTATTTCTTTAGGCATGGCTCCATGCAGGAAATGGTCCTTTTTTCCATATTACATTCCTACTGCCATGATCTCTAACCCCCCTGCTGGGGTCTTGTCCAGCAGCCATGGGGATTAGGAGAGGGAGAGACAGACAGTGAAAGTGACTGACTGACTGACTCTATTGGGGATGGGATTAGAGGTATTACACAGACAGACCCAGACCCTGGTGGGGCCATTAGTGCTGCTATAACACACAAACACTCCCTTCCCCACCATACTGCACTGACAAACAAATCCCTTAAATGCACTGTTATCTACAGGAATGATCCAAGCTATTTTTGGAAGTCATGGCACACAGCTTTCATATTCAGGCCTATTGGAGATCGAGTGAAAAGTAAGTGTTTTGCACTACACCCTACATGGGAATAGTACATCATATTGAGGAGTGATATTTGTTTAAAATATGCAGTTCTACAGATGAAATTACTTGATGCACATTGCTGGAAACACTAACCAAACAGATTTTCTACAACGAAAGCCTACAAATAGACATAAAGAGTGTGTACGACTTTTGTATAATTATACAGTCAAAATAAATTGCACTTTAATGTTCATTGGCTTTGAGTGCAAATTTATTTTGCAAGTATGTGGGAACCTCAAAATGCAGAAAGAGATTAATATGTGTACAGCACAATTTCACGCAATTAGTTAGCATTGATTTTGATGCCTGTAATACAGTAAACATTATATGAAAAAATGCAGGGGCAAGCATATTTTGAAGCCCCCCCAGCATCACAAAAAATAATTAGTTCTTTATTATGTAGTATTTGTTTTGGTCTAAATATTTTTACAGATTGTCTGGACCCTTGCGAATGTCACAAGATAGTCTTAGGCAAATGTATGATGCCTCTCCCATTAATATCTAACATAATTAGTAGCCGAGATTAAACAAACTGACATTTTTTACAGCAAATCGAAATGGCAAAATAGTATAGGCCTACGGGTCATGCTGACTCACTTTTCTGTGATATGGTTGGTTGTTTACTAGCTGTTTTGCTAGGGTGCGTGATGACAAGGTATGTCCATCTTTTATGCAAATGATATGAGCAAATATCCTGCACACCATTTCAGAAGTGGCTGTCCTCTTTCAATAGGTAGGCTATACATTTGATGTAGGCTACTGCCAGATAGGCAAAGTGATCCCTTTTCTACAAACTACGTTTGCCGCCGTTATTACACATCACTATAACAAGGCCGGGCCTACCTACCATCTGGCTTTACAGAGGGAAAGTAAACACCCGGTGAGTACCTTAGGGCAGGATGGGCATTAAATAGCATACGTAATGTAGCCTATAGTTTACATTTATAGTATACATTTAGAACTAGACATACATTTGCTTAAATGCTATTTATTATTTAGGCTAAAAAAGTAAAAAAAAAAATGTATAGCCCGTGCATCCCCCAGCAAAAACCCCATGACTACATTTGGACAGGCTCAGTTTAAAAACAAAATCTCAAGACAGAATTTAAGGAGTAAGTAATTTCATGCTCCTTTTCACTTGTTGACATACTTCCTTGACTTCTCAATGCAATGTAGTGGACAAAGCTTAGGTGAAAATACCACATAGTTTGTGAAATAGCACATCATACAACCACTTTAGAGAATGGTCTGATTTCAAGTCAGTGCCCACCCTTTTTTCTTGCTCTTATTCTACTGTATGCAGACTTCTTCCAGCACTCTTGTACTGTCACCTGATTCGCTGCCTGGTTGCCCTGGAAACAGACCACAGAACACAAACTGGCCTATGTTTAGGGAGCGCAGAGCTAGGTGCGAAATCTCAGACAGCACTCCTGAGGTACTCTGTTGAGACCAGGAGCCATAGCAGACTAGTGGACATTCTTATTATTTTGGTGTCCATTTTAGAGGGTCGGTGACAAACATGGGCTTTTATGCCTAACAATACCATCTTACTGTATATCTCCAGCCAGAACAGTGATACATATGGAAGTAAAGTTATTGAAAACCAGAGGAAAAGGAGCTGATGAAGGTCTTCAGACATGGATGTCCCTGGCGTGGCCTTTCTGCAATCAATGGAAGGAAAAAACCTTGCTGGGAGGCATGTAGTTGTTGTTTTTGTGTGTGTGTGTGTGTTTGATGTACTGTAATCATGGCAGTCATGAACCGCATCTAGCAGCTTCAGTAAAAATTAAGAGCCATTATAATTACAAATACTGTCGGTGAGTACAAGGACATTTACCGTGCCCAGTTTGAACCGGCTTTAGAAGCATTTACCAGCTGCAGATGTACACTCGTTTTCATCTCTTGACAGAATCTAGACTACTAGGCCATTACTGAGTAAGACATTTTGGATCCTCTGTGGAGCAGTGTCACTCAGCTGGCCGTTGACAAAGACAAATTGGCCGTCACGCCTCTGTGCAATCGATTCACTCCCTGCTTTGACTGCAAGTTTATAATCAATTCTTATTGTTCCCACTTAACAAATTCTAGAAATTAAAATCTGGATGCATATGCATGGACAAAGGTCATTGGGTTTTGTTGAGTAGGTGGCAGGAGTCGCCAACCGAAATGATGGTTGTGGACAATGCTAGCACAATCGCTACAATAAGTCAAAACAAAACTGCAGACTCATTGTTCTATGAAGGAAACCAAGACGAAGGGAGAGGAAAAGAAAGTGGGGAAAAAAAATGCTGACCCACATTATTATTTGAGCAACAAGACAACAATTCAGAGCCCCCCCCCTGCACTTAAGCTGGATATTTAACGTAAATGGTGTATAAACCCAACAATGTGTGTTGATTGTACCCATCCGGAGCAGATGCGATTAACGCAGATTGGGGTTTCTAGGGTCAAGGCCTTTCTTAAAGCAGCTTTTTGTCCAGTAGATGTCAGCGAATTGGACAACCGTTCTTTGTGGAGCAACATTAAACCTCTCCTTTTTATAACCTGTGCTCAGATTCCAGGATTGCTATACTGTAATTTCTGCAGTGCTATGCATTATGAAGCACTAAAGGAAACATCTGCGTTTCATTTAAACCTACAGAGAATCACTTGATGATGCCTGTAGCTCTGGCTTTGATCGCACCAGTTGGATGCTACACATGGCTGCATATTTAGAATGTCCCAAAGAATACACTGTTCATTTCACTGGAGGACATCTTCTTGCTGCTCTGGCTGGCTGCCGGGTGTGTTCTTTTTCTCCCCACAAATACACAAACACTTTTGGTCATATTGTTTTTAGAAGAACACAGAGGATGCCAACTTGAATTTGAGGACAACTCAAGCCAGAACTGAACTTACTGAATCAGTCAACATTTATTTGTGTGCATAATGTTAGAATGTTTTTATTGCCGTACATCATCTTTTTATTTACATATGTTAATATTTTGAATGGCTGAATGTGTGGTGTTGGCATTGTCAGATGGTGAGGTATTTATGTTTTTGGAAGTTCACAAAGCCAGTTTCACAGCATCATTGTAGATGTAGGATATGCTGTTGGCCCAGCTGGTTTAAATGAATGGTACCACTTAACCCTATTCATAACTTGTTCACAAATCCTCAATGATACATACTGTATTTGGGATTGGGAGGCAAAGTGGAATATAGAATGGCCAACAATGATCCAAAATGAAATACTCCTGAACAATTGAGCTGTAGTCACTTGTCTGTGTGTGTGTGTGTGTCTGTGTGTGTGTGTGTGTGTCTTTATAGCCAAGGAAGAATGGCAAACATAAACAAACGTGTGTCATATCTGAAGGAGCTTTGGTCACTGCATGCAGGAGCACCAACATTGACCTAAGACACATGGACAGCTCCTTCTCTTCTAAGTCTAATGTCCGCAGGGTCACCCTGTCAGTGGATAATGTGAACGTGAAGGATCCCCTTCTCAGCTGAGGACCAAATGCAGCAAAGGCCTTCTTACATAATGTCCCATTAAATCAATGGAATAGCTTGTCTATCCGACCCTTCCCACCCTCGCAGAGTCAGCTGGACAGGCGGATGGTGGGGGATATCTGCTCTGTGGGATGTGCTTGATGAATGTCTCAAGAAAGGACATCAAGGCCCTCTGTGATGTGGAGCTGTACTCTTGGCTTTGGCTCCACATCTATGTAAATACTGTGACATGTTGCTGACTCG
The DNA here is from genome assembly GCA_025434125.1 of Chologaster cornuta. Classification (NCBI taxonomy): domain Eukaryota; kingdom Metazoa; phylum Chordata; class Actinopteri; order Percopsiformes; family Amblyopsidae; genus Chologaster; species Chologaster cornuta. The sequence goes on from JAODVN010154966.1 coordinate 13,110, forward strand.
TAATATTATTTGTTTCTTTGACAGGTTTTATAAGTTGTGGATCCACGAGAAAATTAGGTGAATATGAAAATAACAAGGTGGTGCCATCTTTACAGTAAACAACTTTGTGACAAAAGTGAACATTCATGTCCTATAGAATGCAAATACATTTATCTGTGGGTTCATGTCTGGATGGCCGTGCCTTAGGACATCATGTTCTGGCCGTCTGTGAAGATAAACAGGAAGTGTTTGTTATTCTGTCTTCAAGAGCACACACTGTAACCGTTGCTGTGCACGCAACACTCCAAGCATATAGTTAATAAAATAGGAACATAGGAAATATATTTAAAAAATTGCGGTATGTATTATTTATTTCAACAGTATATTTTGGGATGAATGTAGTGGTTACTTTGTTGGGTTTCACACATTATGGTCAAGATCATAACAAAGTAAAGAATGAGCTGGGTAGGGAACAAAATAATTGGGACTATTTTTAGGCAATCTGCTACAGCACTTCCTCTCTTTGATAAAAGGTGTCTGATCGAAGAGCCTAACCACTTTTATAGAGCAAGCTTTAAAATGCTTTCTCAGCTGTTCAGTATTTTCTCTTCACTGATTGTATAGTCTATATGTTTACTGTATTTTTAGTTCTGTCCTGCAATTCCTGCTTTAGTGAATTGCAAACATGCCGTACATTCTCCCCTGCATAGTGTGGCACACGTCTGCCCACTTGTAACCTTCGTCCAAGGTCATGTCACCCTGGCTGCACAAGCACCAAGAAGCAGGCTGGTTAGCCTGTGCCTACCAGGGCTACCCGGCTCAAAGAGGCCCCCCACCTCCATAACAAGGAGCCTGGGGTCAGAGAGGTCAGGAGGTTATGGCTGCATATACACACCTGTTGATGGGGGGCCTCCTCACCCAGCTAAGAGGCCTCCTAGATGTTTATACAAAGCGTGTATGTGGGGTAGTTGTTTGGGGCGGGGGGGCGTGTCTCGGGCACCACTGCAGCTGTGCTGTTTGTAGCGCGACTCAATGTTTCAATCACAATCATCCCTGACATGCTGCACCATACATGGACAAGTGCACTAGGGTTTAGGGGTGCGAAATGCTTGATTTATTGTGCTTTCAGTGTGCTTTAAGAGGGGACATTCTTGCACATGGAACAGTTCAGACAGGCTTCATTTCATGGGTTCATATGGTGGTCAGGAACAGAGGCCCCCCCCGTCCCCCCCGTCCCCCCCCCGTCAGTGCCCTGTAGTTTCACCACTTTATGGGGAAGCAGGATTCTAATCTTCACCTCTACTTTTTGTCTCGATAGACACGCATACAACAGTTTTAGATTGAAAGGATCCTTTCATTTTGAATTGTAGTTATAGTTAACCCTGAATTGAAAACCCTAAGATTAAAGATCAGTGTCTTACAACATTGGTTAAGATGACGATGCTGTCATGAGCCAGTCTGCATAAAGCACAACCATTGTCCAAATATGACAGCATGGTGCTGGCATTATTCCAGGCAGACAGTAAGGGGCATTGTGGGAGCAGGCACTTGGCTGACTTCTGACCCCTCCTAGTCTGCCACAGGGACAGAAGAGGCCCTCAGCTTCTTTGCGCTTGCGCTTAAAAAAAGCAAATGGATAGTGGAAACGACTGGCAATCTTGTTGGACCACTAGTGTATTTGCGGTCAAGATAAGAGAAATGTGTAATCACACTGCTGTTTATGATATAGAGTTATTAAAATAAGAAAACCGATAGTAGCATTATTATTATTCTATTAGCTACAGTATAATTGCCATAATTAATGGAAATTGTACAATATATGGTTGGACAAAAAAAACGTATCAATGTATTTTAGTATTA
>JAODVN010155067.1:0-14942 GCA_025434125.1 Chologaster cornuta
CTAAAACATGCAGGATAGTGGCCCTCCAGGACCAAGTTTGGGCACCCCTGATTTATAGGAATGGTTGTGGGGGCAAGATGAAGGACTACATGAACATGGCTGTTGACAGTGTAATGTGAAAGTTCAGTCTGTGGGTGTTTTTATGCTGGCTTTTACATTGGAATTATGTTCCAACTACATTTGCTGTATCAATTAAATAATTAATGTTTCTGTGTTTATAGTTTTGGACCTAGAGATCCTCAGGGGAATGTGGTTTAGCTAGCTAAACATGGTGAATTTACCAACCAGCTAACAACTCATGATGGGATGTTAACCAGCAACAGGACCCTCCAGGTGAAGTTTGATCTAGTCAACACTGGCACCAGCAATCTGTTGTTGGTGGTTATGTTTTTACTTGAACCTTGGCTCCTGGGTTGTTAATACAAATGTTACAGATTGTGTTTGGCCTTCACACTCCATATCTAAAAAGTATCATACAATAGGCCTACATCTACATGGTTTACGTGGCATTTTGAAAGCATAATGTTTTAATGTCATGGTTGCAGACTCTTTGTTTTGCAAAGAACGTTTGTTTGAGTCATAATTTCCCTTAGGGCTGTCTACATGAATACGATTGTTCCAAAAAGGGCCAAATTCAAAATTAGAGTTGGCTGGCTCCTAGTCTTAAAACCACAACATTCCATAGCCAAGCAAGCAATGCAATCCTCCATGACATCAACGACTGTGGAATGATGTGTGTGGTTGCAAACTTGTAATGAGGACAGAGAATTAACTGGGTGGTCACATTTGTGTGACAGAAATCGTTAATCCAAAAAGTAAATGTAATCAAGAAATTAAGCATGTGTTTCTATGTGGCTGAGTATGGGTGTGCACACATAAGCTCCTTGCTATTGATCCAATAACAAAGAACATTCCATTCACCCCGCCGGTAACAATTCTGTGGTTCTCTTGCGTTGCCGCATTGCTGACGGGGTCAACAAAGCAATCGAGAGCCTTCTCTGACCCTGAAAAGAATGCATACTGAGGCACCACACATCCTTGTGTCTGAAGTAGACCCGTGGCTTCCACAACCTTACACATGTACCCAGGGAGCATGTTGACAACTCAGTCTGGAGGCTGCCCAGTTCCTGCTGCTGGCTCAGCACTTTGTGAAAGCTGGGTCCAACTTAAGAGCGCCTCTTCTTTTCACCCCTTTAGAAAACCTGGAAAAGTCATCACCGCATGAGCTGCTCTCAGGAAATGACTTGAAGCCCCTCGAGTGAATACTTCACCGCTCGGTGAATTCTGTCGGAGGAATTAAATCATGGAATATAATTCTATGTGAATGGAGCTCAATATGGGAAGACTCCGCTTTGAGATGCAGTATGCTTGTTGCTGTTTAAAAAACGGCCTTGTCTCACAGTTTACCAAGCGTGTTTGCTGCATTTTCTTCACTCAGCCAGGCAAGAAGTGGGTTTGGAGAGAGGAAGCCACTTTAAACCTTCCTCAACAACTGTAGTCCACTTGTACATTTTGTATCTGGGTGCAAAGCCAGAAGGAAAAGGGTGGGGGATATTTTATTGAGCTCATTCTGTAAGTAGGTGCAGCTGGGAGGTAGAGTAAGGGGAAAATAACTTCTCCCAATACTTTGAAATTGTTTTCTTATGTTAGTTCTGGTTTTCTCGCGCCCTCTCCCTAATGTTCTCCGGTTTCCCCCCAAGTCTCTGCCATAAGTTTCCCAGATGGAATTGCACAAAAATGCATTAGTCTTCTTGAAAAGGGAGGGGTTAAGACAACTGGGCACTCTGGTGAAAAGGGGGCAAAAAGAGGATATGTTAGAAATGTGATATAGAGATAAATGATCTCATGCATATAAAATGCATATAAAATATAGAGATCAGGGTGTGGGATCATTGAGAGACAGAAAAGTTAGATAACATTGTAAAGCAATGACAGAAACAGGAGATCCAGAGAATGTTTCTTTGACAGAAAACTTGGTTTTTGAAAAGAAAAAAAGAGGCAGAATACATACTTTATAAAACTGTATTAACTGAAAATGTTGAACAGACAGTACATCGTTGGTATACCGAGATCAACAACACAGCAAGCAAAGGCCCACATTGATTTGGTGTTTTTCTTATAGTGCATTGAGTTTCAACCACAGTCCAGTGGGATGCAAAACACTGGCAGATTATAACAGCAAGACCCACAAAGCAGTGTCACAGCCGGTCTTCATTCCCTCTGATAAACCCTTGTGCACACAACACCCCCGGCACTCATGGTCTGGAAAATATAAAGCATTTTTTGTATTTTTAAATTAGCAAAGTGTACAGTGTCAGCTTTATAGGGAGAGGGGAAGAAGTACTATCAATTTAAATGTCAGAAAAACACATTATACAGACTTACAGCACAAAACAACAGTACAGTATACATTAACACACTGTAGCTTCTACTTGAAAACGAAATTCTCAAGACCAAACCCAATCATTTTAAGATACATGCACAAATTTCTTTTTTCTGGGCAGTAAGACAAAAGTTCAGCAATAGTTTACCAGTATCAGCTCTCCATCGTTGGTAATTTCCCGGGTCCAAGATGTCCTGGGCCCCTCGCCTTTCTGTAAAGTCTGTTCACAGCTGATCTTGTTGCCTGTCTCCCACTTAGGAAAACTCTGCAGGGATTCAGATGACAAGCGGCTAACCAAGCACAACGATGGCTGCAGTGCGATATATCTCACTGCGTGGCAAGCGGCGCAGTGGTAGAGCGGGGCGATAGGCGATCAAGAACTCGCTGGTTCGAACCTCGCTAACTCCTCACCACGAGGTGTCGAGGTGTCCTTGAGCAAGACACCTAACCCTAACTGCTTCCAGTGGTCAGGTGGTAAGCGCATGGCTGACCTCGCCATCAGTGTATGAATGTATGGGTGAATGTAAAAGCAAAGCACTTAATAAATGCAGTCCATTTACCATATATCCCACATAATAAAACATGCACTTTGCTGTAGTTAGGCCTTTTGTATGTTGCTAAGGTCTCTAAAGTTATGTCTTAACTATGTGGATGAAGAGCAGAGCTGTGTATTATCACTGTAAGTTACCCCTGTAATGATTTCTAGGTGTTTTCTAAGCATACCCTTGTCTGAGTGTATGCAGGGTATGGGAGGTGCAATGGAGGGTAGCAGTGGTCTTGTACCGTGCAGGGGCGTCCATCCACAGTGGTCTCAGTGAAGGACTGTCCCACGGTGAAAGACACGTGCGTGGTGCGGACGCTGGTGGACGTCTGGATGGACAGGCTCTCTCCCTGCTGCTGGATCTCCACCGCCGGGCTGGAAGCTGCTGCCACAGCGATCTTCCTTACAAATACATTTACACCTGACACACCGCACCCAGGGTTAATAGCAGGATTCACAATTAGAAATACGCACCTGGGGATAATTAGCAGAGTTTAAAGGATACACAACTTGAGTGGGTGCGTTAAAGGCGTGGTTAGTAATTCTCGAGAATGCTTGCTAACTTTTAGCTTGATTCAAAACAGAGTCCCGCCGAAGCTCTAGCCTTGCGATACAATTCTGAGGACTGTCCCAGTCTCTCAAGGGGATGTGAATAGGGATGTTTAACATTGTTAGCATACAGCCATTGTTGATTAAACACAATAACATTGTATTTGACTGATCCATAACAGTGTTTCAAAATGTCACTATTGCAAAAATGTGCAACATTCTAAGCATAACAGCATTGTGTTTGATACATTTTGCATTTGTAAGAGTTGTGTTTATTTGCAGTAGTAACTGCTTTCATTGAGAATTCAAATGACTCAAAATCACCACAGCATGTTGGATCTATCCCTGGACCCTACATTCAGGCTACTTCTCATTTGCTTAATATTAGGCACACAATGACTACAAATATCAGCCACTCTCAATGCAGCCAGACTTGAGGATCAACATCATTCGTGTTGAGGCTTATTTCTGTTTACACATGGCTCTAATTACAGTGGCATGAGCAATACCTTGCTGCAGATGAACAGAAACCTCACATACCCATCACCTTTGACTATCTACTTCAGCTTTCTCCTTCAGTATACCTATATCACATACTCGTAGGTTTCAAGATGTAACGACAAAAGTCAAGAAAACCACCTTCACTGATAATGTCATCCATCAGGTCTATTCCAGCTGCTTGACTTGTAACAACGTTGTTCATAGTTGGTAACAATTTGATTGACAGGTAGGCTAGCATTAACATTGATGTACTTGATTTAGCCCAATAGGCTACATTTTGAACAGTTTTGATAGGCTATTGTATGAAACCATGTTTTAAGGATATTTAGAGCAGCAGACTTCATAATAGGGTAAAATAATTATTACATGTTTTCCAGTTGAACGATGCAGTCTGCAGGCAGCACATTAAAAATATATATTTCCCCCCATATCACCATTCACTCACCAAGTGCTTTCAAAAGTTCTTCAAAATTTTCAGAAGTTTTCATTTTCCATTTGCCAGAGAAGTCTGGTATTGTCCCTTCCATTTCCATTCTCGGTTATCAAAATGGCTAATTCAAAAAAACTTTGTCATTAGCAAGTTTCCGAGGTCTTCCCGTTATGCTGTTCTATCTCGCCGGTAGGAGGTCCCTCTTGCACTGCGCGTTGTGCCCATCCACTACGTTCAATTACTTGGGGCGCTGCATTATTAATGGTTTGATCCAGACTGTTGTACTCGACTGGAGGAGGGGGGGGCGGTTATACTGGCAATCTATTCTTCCAAAATGTAAACGCGTAGTGAATTTTGTTTTATAGTGACCTGGGAACTGATCGTTTGCGTTTGGGTAATCAACCACTTTTATAAATGTCGCCAGAAGTTGTGTGTGTCAATAGAATATTTGTGGATCACTACACAATTTGGCTTAACGTTTTCACTTGAAAACCTTTATCCTATGACATCCTGACCTCATAGAGATTAGGATGTTTAGAATGTGATCAGATATCCTTAAATAGTATCCTTATAGTTAAATAAAGGCTTAAACTCCTGTGGGGTTGAAAGAGAAAATATACAAGAAACAATGATTTTGACCTGTATATCTTAAACATAATTTCTACAAACATATAGGCCTACAGAATTTTGAGTAATGGAGCAAGTATGCAAATCAGAGCAAAATAAATAAATTATCATGCCAAGTGTATTAATAATTGTATAAAACTTATCACTTTATTAAAATAGATATGTTGTAGACATTATTACATGCTATTTAAAGTCAGTGTGAGCTACAAAAAAATGTAATTAACTTTGCACAACAGTTTTGTCAAAATAAAGGGTTGTGGGGTAAAATGTGCCAGTTGAGCCAATGGCTCAATTTACCCCGAATTTTTATAATAGTTACAGAGTAACCTTCGTATTTTAGTAATATTTTGTTATATTCAGCATACAGATTTAAATATAAACATACAGTTCACACAAACACAGACTGACTCATCGTTACAAGTTCATGTTAATTTGATACGTAAGTGTTAATGAAATACATTATTTTTACATGACATACTAATTTAAGACACACAGAAACATGCTGAAGCCTATATCATATTATATCAAACATCACAAGTACACGTTGCCTACATTCTGTATATATAACAAACAAAAATAATTTCAATCTTAATTGAAAGGTTAAAATGTTGACCAACAGACCACAAACATGGTTTTATCTAAATGTATGAGTTTGGCCTTTGTCGAATTGATTAATTAAAGAATATTCAAGATTATCCCAAAATTGTTTCATTTTGTGTCATTTTAATGGTGGCACTAGTTACCCCATCCCTATGCTCATTTTACCCCTACTTTGGGGTAATCTGTGCCATTACACAAACATTTTTTGATTTGTCATGTTCTAAAACCACAATAATTAGATAACTTGTCATAATGTCCATAGGTGGAAAACAACCTTTGATATATGTAGTAACAACTATTTAAAACAAAAACACTTTAATTTATCAGTACAATCATCAAATGTCAAGTCAAATAAAAAATGGAAAGGGGGACAACACTGATGTTCTTGGTCCAGTTGGCCCCTCTGACATCTTGAACTTCACGCATCGCCAATTGAAATATGTCTATATGCCACAATGAGAGAGATGCATGTGATGACAAGAAGAATGGCCTCATGAAAAGAAAACACTGGACACCTAGTCCTTGTTTCTATGACAACTAGTAATCCTAGTGAATCGGTTGTCTCATTTTACAGACCATCGCCCAATGAACAAGGGGCCATAAATCGAATAGGCCTGTTTACTTTCTCCCATAGGCTACTGCCCAGGTCATTATTTTAGCCTACTTAGAATATTAGGCTTGATGTGGTAATGGTCAAATACTTTTGTTAACGCTTAGCCTATTGAAAATATCAATATAGCCTATGTTTATTGTTACCATAAAACTATATATTACAGGTGGAGGGGCGCCATCTAGTGTGTAATTGCATGTACGGCTTGCGGACTGTTTGGTTGTTCCTACTCGGACATTTGTTTCTGTAACACCACTGGTTTCAACATGGCGAAGCATCTTCGTTTCCTCGCAAGGACAGTAATGGTTCAGGATAGTAACGTTGATGGGGCTTACAAGATATTAAACAGGTTAAATACTTTGTTTGTTAGTGTCTAATGTTTCCACTTTAAGTGGACAAAGTGCTACAAACCAGTTCTTTACTCCAGTTAGCTAACCCATGTTGTGTCAACCAGAGCCGCAGTAGTGAGTAGCCTAGCCCAAGGGTAATGCGTGTAAAGCTACTAAAAGATATAGTATATATTTATATATATCTGCAAAACATACTGATAAATTACGACAACGTGCAGCTAGTATCTGGTCAAGCACCGTCTGCTCAATTAGCAGTCTGCCGTATTTGTATTCTAATTGAATAACTACTATTTTGCCTTATGTTACTTAGTTATATATATGTTGTACTTTAAAATGTCAGTTAATTACAACCCTTACTTACCCTTTTTTTATTTACATCTTAGAATCCTGGCCCAGGATGGAATAATTGAAACAGTGAAGCGCAAACGCTACTATGAGAAGCCTTGCCGTGAGAGACAGAGAAAGAACTATGAGAACTGCAAGAGGATCTACCATTCTGAAATGGCAAGAAAGATCAGTTTCATATCTAGAACACACAGACAAGATCCATGGGTTGGATGCTAGTCAAATGAAGAGTCTGTGTATTTCCCTGTGTTTCAAAAATGGAAATGGAAATGAACTGGCCTGTCAAAACCATCAAGCAGAATCCTTAACCATGAGAAAGTAATTTCTATATCATTGGACCATATGTATTTGTTATAAAAAGAATAGGCTACAGTGTGTTAATTTATCTGGATTTGCAAATAAAATTGATTTATTGCATTTACATTGGTTTTGTGGTTGTATTGAGAACCAAAATATCTATGAGTGAGTTATAACTTCCTCCATCTCTCAAGGAGATCTGACCTTTGCTCAGAAAGTAAGCACTGAATTGAAATGTGTTTATTAACTGAATAGTTGCAATTAGAAGGTCAGGGTCTCCTTAGTGGTCTAGTGTTGGTCCAAATGACCCCGAGCAAGTGAGTTAACCAGTAGACATGTTTAACCATGACTTTCTGTATAATTGCCAAGACCAATTATCTATAACGTGTCTTTTTTTTTTCTTTAGTGTGCAGATTCACAAAGGTTTATCCAAACTCTACATTCGTTTTAATGTATAAAATAACTTACCAAGTTATAAATGTTTTTTTTTTTTACCTTAAATATAGGCCTACCTAAGTAGTTGAATCGCCATATGATCATTTCACACATCGGTTTTATGTGTACATAACAGGTTACATTACCTTGTTTACTGTTTCTCAATGTTAATGCAATTATATCCAATCCTATTGGGCAAATGTATTGGTAGATTGTTGGCATATATTGTGCATCCTGAAATATGTGGTAAGCCATTAAAGCCATCTTCAATCATGAAGGTTTATGCTTGGTGTTTGGTACATGGCAGCCCTGTGAATTCAGGGTGGACTTGTTTGGCTAGGTCTATAACCTCAATGGCCTAACAATGTTTTCATTTCTCTTATATGATCATGTCTAACTCAGGCAAGTTATAGACTGCATATCTCTGAAAAAGAGCAAAGCTGTTAAGGTTTGAACTATTTTCCATTTACCAACGGTAAGTATGTGGTTGTTGAAGATTATGCACCCCCAAAATTGTTTAGGCAAAAGGCGGTGACTTTAAAGTACGGTTGATAATATTTGAGACGAATTCAGTCAAACAAACAAAAGATCACGTGCAAGTACATTTAGCCCCATTGTAATGTATTGTATACATTATAGTGTTTCACCAGTGCCAGCTTTATTAGATAAATAGAAAATAGAAATCACTAGAATGAGCACCCCTAACAATTCAGGACAGTATGTTTTGCTTGTGTGCTCTGTTAAATTTAGGTAAATGTAATCCGCCCTCTACATTTTATTTTAAATAAAATTATTTATTTTTATTTTAATATATTTCAGCTCTGTTCTTTACCTTGCCCCCTAAATGAAGCTTCCTTGTAAAAAAAAACCTGTGGTTTTATTTGACCAGAAGTAGCTTTGTACAAATGAGAAAGGTAGATCTTCTTGAAGCATATGGCCTAACCCAAGTTTTTATTTTTTTAAGGGACCCAACATCTCTAAAACATGTTGAAACAGCATAGTGTTAACTACCACAGAAGAAGTGATACTTTTTAATGTGTGTGTGTGTGTTATGTGTATGTTTTACTGGTACATACTGTAGTTCTGAGTCAGTAAATAATAAAAACGATGTCCAAAACACATTTGTGCTCTCTTGGGCTTTCCCAGACATTATGACACAAACTAAACCCACAAAGGAAAACAAACCGGACATTTCAGTCAATCTACTATAGCCTACACAGCTGTAATATTTTTTTAAGGCCAGGTAAGTAAACACGTTTATACAAGTCACCCCGTCAACGTAATGTCGTGTGTTTTCATTCTCACACCAGTGCAGAGCCACACTCCGCACGATTTACACGTGCTGGGATACGCACGGAATATAGTATTTCCAACCAATCCGCGTCAAGAACGACCCTGAATGGATGACCTGCGAGCCAATGAGAGCGGGTATTTGCGTTAGGGCGTGTGCTTGCTTCCACACGTGTATTTGCCGGGGAGGCGGTGGTGATCCACACGTGTTGATCCTCGCTGGGCAAAGAGCTGGCTCAGTCACCGAACCCGAGAGAATAGGGAACGCTTTGCATCGGGGCACCGCACAACACTGTACTGGCATAGTTCACCTTCAAATTAGTACAAACTGATAGAAACCAGTCGCTGGCACTTGTAGTCCTGCTTTGAATAGACGTTCAAGCCACCCTTCACATAGGTGAGTAACAATAACAAGGATTTGCGCTCTGGTACTGCAGTTGTAGCTAGAAGTTAACTGAATTTGATGTTTATTGATTTAGCAATGGGTTGCTATTGTATAAATTACAATAGGCACAGACGAATAAATATAATATTTGTGATAGGCTATTCACAATACTTGATTATTTATTTTGTGACACGCCTACAATATTTTAGAAAGAATGTTACCCTAAAGTTCTTATTCTTAATATTATGGCATCTCAATGGTGATTTATTGTAATTCTTTTAAATTATGGAGCCAGAACAACAAACTTTTCTTTGTGTCTTAATCTAGGGATGAATTCACTGGACACATCGTCCAAATGGCCATCCTACGACTCGCTCTCCTCTACCCCCAGCTTACTGCTCAGCGAAAGCGAGCACACCGAGGATGAAGCTGATGTGTTTTCCTCCGAGGGCGAGGGCGAGGGCGGCAGGAGCAAGTTGTTCTCAGTCGGTGACGGAAAGGCTGTTTCGGGAATTCGCTTCACCTTTACAGGCCAGCTGGCCCCCCCATGTGTCAAGTCAGACAATGGCCCAGAGGGACGCTGTCTTGACGGAGACACGCATCCCGCCGCAGCCGCCTCCCCCAGCACAGATACTTCCTCCGCCTCTCAAGGAGATCTGGCCTTTGCTCAGAAAGTAAGCACTGAGTTGTGTGTTTTTTATTTGTTATTTGACCTTTATTTCACTAGGCAAATCAGTTAAATTCTTATTTTTAATCAAGGCCTAGCCAGAGACAAATGTATCTTGTGTGGAAGAAAACATGGGAGAAAATTATTTAAAACGAGAATGGTTAAAAGGCAATATACATTACAGAGTACAAAACACAGACAACAGTAGGCTATGTACGTAACGAAGAGATAAACTTGAGTGAAGGATGAACGATTATGGTATAGAAAGCTTGGTCTGGTTTTAATTCTGGCCTCCAATTTGGAATTGTGTAGTAAAAATGAGAGTTTACTGTCCAGCCAAATACCCAGGTACTTTTGAGATTTTTCCACCTTAAGCTCTACACCACTAGTTAGTAATTGTATGGGTCAAGGGCAGGACATGTTCCCTACCAAACCACATGACCTTAGTTTTAGAGAAGTTTAAGATTTATAAAAGTTAGTTCAATGCTGGTGAAGCTTTGCTGTGAAATCACTAGTACATATTAAGAGGGAGAGCCCTGTGGCATATACAACTGTGTCATAATCATAAAAGTGTATGAAAGAGTTTTCAACAGCCTGAGTGATGTTATTAACATATTTTAGAAGATCCATGAGAATGGAGTGATCCACTGTATCAACCACTTTAGCAAGGTCAATAAAGACTTCAGCACAACATTGCTTAGCATCAGTGGCAGTGCTTACATAATTTAGAACCTTAAAAGTTGCAGTGAAACAGTGTTTATTAAGTGGTTGTAACTAATGAATAGCTGTCATAAAAGTATAAGGCCAGGATTATCTTAGTGGTCTCAAGTGACTTAGTGGCTGCAAGATGTGAGTAAGCAAGTAGACATTATGTTTTTAACCCTGACCATCTGTATAATTGCAAAACACCAATGATCTATAACAGTGTTTGTCTTTATTTCGTTAGTGCGCAGATTTACAGAGGTTTATCCAACCTCTACTTGACCTACTGAATGGACTGAAAACTGGACGATTTGACAGAGGTATATAGTTGTTTAGCAGTTTTGTTATGTACACAAATAGGCCTATACAGTATTTTCTAACATGCATACTGGTTGTACTACACTTCCAGTGGGGTTTTCTGATTATATTTAAAACTGTATATATGATATTTTATAGGTTTAACTAGTTTTCAGCAGAGTGTTGCAATGGATAGATTGCAAAGGATTCTGGGCATTCTGCAGAAGCCTGATATGGGGTAAGTTGGTCAAAGTCACTAAGAAACCTTTTGAAACCTTTAAATTATAATGTAACCATGTATTTAACATGAATAATAACAGTATAGCAATACTATAATTATTCTGGCTATGTAATTTTCTAGATGTCACACTAAGCGCACAAGCATTTCAGACAAACAAATGCTTTATGGGCTACACACATAGCTTGGTGTAACTAACTAGACCCAAACATCACTTTGGTAATATGGTTTTGTCACGCTCCATTGTAAAGTGTTGGCATTTGCTGCCTCCTACTTAGCGTAGACCTCTCCTCTGTTTCATTTTAATACTATTGGATGGCATTTAACCAATCGGCATTGCTACAACTGTTTTGGCCATCTCATCTAGCTTTACCACCATTTTCAAACACGCTTGACTTCAACGTCATTGCACATATAGCCACCCTGATTGGACCGCCAGCAGGGTGGCTGTGACAACACTAATGTGATCAGGTTTTCCAGACTTATCTCTCAGCGAAATTTGGGCTGAGAGCATTAGTCGGGAGGAGCCAGGAAAAAAAAACACTCTCACACACACACACACACTATCTGTTGCCAGCCAATGAAAACAAGGTACAGAGGGGCTCGGATTACAACACACACAGAGGGATTGTGATGTCATTCTGTAATGTCATTCTCTGCTGAGGTCACAATTACTCCACTATATATTTACATAGAAAAAGAGTTGACCCCTTTAATATTCATCGATAAAGCTACATTGGCAGTGATAGTTGCTTCACCCCATTCCCCGCAGTGAGAAGTACCTCAGGACGCTGCTGCAAGTGGAGATGATGCTCAAAGTGTGGTTCCCTCACATGGCCAGTCAGTCCGCGCTTCCGGTGACCCAGAGCACCACTCCCATCCTACCACTGCGCTGGCGCCAAAACCAGCTGCATATCCCAGTGAAGGTAAGCTTGCTCCCAGACGTTACCCTGCTGAATCATAACCTAAATAACACAGCATACCAATCTTAACGTTAGCCTTTGTGATTAGTATAGCCTGCCGTTATATGTCATATCATGTAATCATTATCTAACAGAATGTCACTGTGTGATGGGTTTTCCTTTCAGAAGCGAAAGTTAAGCTGGGTAGACTCTGACCCTTCCGGCGCAACGCCACCTCAATGTAAGCGCCATCAGCAGCAACATCAACCGGAGGAGAGCTGCCAGGCGGTAACTTCACGTGGCTGCGTACCTACATGCGTACCTGGGGCCTCTGCGGAACAGAGAGGCGTCGTGGGATGGAAACACAAAGCAGACAAGTGCAGGTGGACTGGTGGACACGAGCGTGCGCACGCATGCCCCGGCACGTTGCACAGGCCCGCGCGTTTGTGTAGCAGGAAGGAAAATGAGAATTGTCAACGGAATGAGGTTTGTTCACCCTCCTCTGGACCAGTCGCACAAGGAAACTGAGTGGGCTTGAGCTACACACTGTCTCTGCAGTCCTGCTTTGATTACTGCTGACGGCACCGCCAGGCCAGGCAACTTGAAGGCAAAGAAGGGATCAGATGACATCATACTTAATCTGGGGGCGGAGCCAGTAGTTACTAAGCAAAGACGTTGTCTGTGACTCCTGTTTGCTGAGACATGCAAAACAGGAGGAGGAGGAGTAATGCAGGAGACAGTACTTATACTGGGCCCATTGCACTATATCACCATATGTTGTTTATCTATTTGTTGGTACAAAAGTGTTCATATTTGATGTATTAAAGGAGTGTATTTTGTATTTTGTATTTTTTCAATAATGAAACAGAGACTTTGCCTAAATTCATAGGTGGGGGGTCTTGTCTCTTATAGACTAAAGCACTTTACAGCAGAATCAATGCTGCATTTATGTACCATAAATATTTAATTCATGCATTTGAAATATTTAAATGGAAGTTGGAGTAATCAAAATGTATTTTGCCACGTAAAGTGTAAGGCACTGAGCCTCTGAACAATGCAAAACAAATCTGTAGGTTTGTATTACGCACCGTAATTTGAAGTACGGTATGTGCATTTTCATCATAGGTTGTTTGAGATACTATCGACACTGGCAACAGTGGCAGTGTGGCAGAGTATGAGACTGGTTATGAAGTCCCTGGTTAGAACCCTGTTAACTCCTCACCAAGTGTTGAAGTGTCCTTGAGCAAGACATCTAACACTAACTACTCTCAGTTGTCAGGTGGCTAACCTCTGTATGTGAATGTGAGGATATACTATAAAAGCACTTTGGAGTGGCCAGAAGTTTGGAAAGCGCTATATAAATGCAGTCCATTTACTATAACAGAAAGCCTTGAAGTTATACTTTGCCTAAGGATATACTTAACACAAAAGCCAGCCATTCATTGTATTATAAAATATGTCTAATCTTTAATATGTCAAATCTGTCCTAATAGTAGACATTTGAAGTGAGTGGTTAACTGAAAGGATCATATTTTGTGTCACAATACATTTGTATCTTATTGTAATCTTATTGTTTCACACTGGATGTGAGATATTTTATTCCACGTTTTTTTTACTGACATCTCAAAAAGTGACTATATAGAGGATACTGAACAGCCCCTCCCTTAAATTATATATGACTGACTGTCAATATACAGTAACTACTAGTGCTTTATTGACATGGATTTATAACATGACAAACTAATATTTTAATTATTTTTTTAATATATTCTAGGTACCCATGGAGTTTATTTTTGGGGCAAAATAATATCACATTGACATATTTATTTTTTAACCTAGTTCAACTCTGGTCTAAGGTAACAGTAGTAACTGTAGATTTGTGCTAGAAGAACATTTACATTATCAGCAATACAACAGATGATTTTTACTTGAATGGTGATGTTGAGAAAAATATTCAGAATACTACTAAGACCCCAAACATAATTTGTTGGCATTATACTGATACTGTGTATCTATCCAGATTCTTTTCATGAAAAACACATACAAATAGTGCTCTGTGTGTGGTACCAAAAAACATAATGTTATATATTTTCTCATTTTAATGGCAAAAATAAATGTCTTATTTTGAGTTTCTTGTAGAAACAGAAGACACAAAGTGATTGTGCTCTTTTGGAATTGTTATTTGTTTATTGTGGATTTGGGTAAAACGCAAATATTTTATTGAGCTATCCTAAATTAATTATTTGTTTTAATCAGAATGTAATATGACAGACAAATTTAATCCAGTGATTTAAAATTATTTTTATTAAAGAGCATACAAGTTAGACATTGCTTAGGAATGCTCAAACCCCAAGCCAGCATTGTACCATAGTACCCCAGATGTGCTGTCTCTAACGGTACTCAGACATAATGAGCTTAATTATTAATTAAAATACTATATTCCAAATAAATCTTCTTAAACCTAGACAGCCTTGCAATGCATGCATCCCATGTGGTGGCGCTATAGCCTAGAAGCTATCGTTTCTCTGAGTCGCGCCATAATTCGCGTCGTATTTGCGGAAGCAGTCGCCCTCAATACAGTCACTTAATCTCGTACTGCGCTAACTTTTAGCTTTTGCTTTTAGACGAACTAATATATTACTACTTGTGACTTTTCTGCATGTGAAAATATCATACAGACACCACAATTCTATATACCACGAATGTTTAACTCGGACAGGAGCGTGACAGGGGTTATCTGTGCTAAGTTTCGGTGACGGTAGCTGGCTGTGCTAGCTGCTAGCCTGATCTCCA
>JAODVN010155168.1:0-14927 GCA_025434125.1 Chologaster cornuta
GGGATACACAAAAGCCATGCAGTAAAACGGTACCGGAAAACGAGGCTGTCTTGGAACCGCAAAACACACAATTTTCTAAGATGATATAATTACTATACTGTATAATTAAGTGTAAAAATACAGCTACTGTATAGACTTGTAGCATACTGTCCCTTAAGATGTCCTTGCAAACAAATAAGCATTTGCTGACTGAATTGTTTCACTTCACCTGATAGGCTTTGCGGCAATATTTCTCATTAATTGAGAATGAAGCAATCTTAAATTAAAGCAACATTTGTCTTATGTGTGTCAATGTGTTAAGATCTTAACAGTAGGATTAACTATCATCAGTAGTAAGCCTATTATTCTACCTTTGCCGTGGGGATGTGTCAGTAACGGTATAGCCCAGTGATAGGCTGCAGCATTAGGCTGCAGTAAACGGTTTTATTTCCTTTTAAATTAAATAGTAGGCTTCATCAGGTAGCTAAATCCTGCTGTTTTCCGATCCCTTGCGTTATTGTTAGTGACACGAGGTTGCATAGATGTTATCAAAGTCGTCTCTGATGATATGGTCAGCTCAGAGCCATGGTGGGGTCAGCTGTCCGACAGACATGGGCGTGGCTAACTCACTTCTGACTAAAGGTCCGTTATGGCGATCTCTGCTAAGGCCAGAGGATGTGCATTGGTCCTAGTCACGACCAGGTCATCATCAGTTACAGTATCTATTGTTTTTAGGCATGCCCAGCAAGCATAATGAGGAGTCCTGGCACTTCTGTAATCTACTTACCCCTTGACAGGGTGCACGACGAGACACCTCGGCTTATCAATCCCGTGGATGACGGAGGTCTTCAGGGACCCATCAAGGCGAGCCACGTTGATCTGTGACTCGTCATTTTCGGAGCTGAGCCAGTATAAGTTCCGGGAGAGCCAATCTAAAGCCAAACCACGGCAGTTCACTATGTCTAGGAAAGAGGGGAAGGTTGTCGTTTGGAGAAGCTGTCATGGTAACAATGTGTTTTGCAAAGTCACAAGATGCATCCGCTCTAGGGAATAACACACGCACAAGCGACCACCCACCCAAGCAGTAAACAACATTGGTATTCATAAGCAACACTCAACAAGCGGTCTAGACATTTAAATGGTGAGAAAACAGCAGACCCCACAATTGTGTCACTGACTCTCTGCACAAAGCATATGCCTGTACGCCTTTGTTCTTTATCAGCTGTCGTGAAATTAAAATCTCTCTAATCCTAACTGAAGGCACTAGAAGGACTTTCATCAAAAGGAAATGAGCATGGGGTACTTCACAACAACAATTTGTTTTCCTGCTTGAAGATGGCGATATGGCAAAATCTGTCAACATGCGAGAAAAATTTAAAAGAAAGATAGAAAGAAAACATTGCCTTCCTCTTTGTACACGATTTAACTAACTGCATAGAATGCCTCAAACTAAGACTGATGCACCCCCGTGATCACACACAGCACTGGTGTGGGCGTTGCTATTACTAAAGTCCTTAAAGGCAAGTCTCGCCACTCGCAGCCATCTTTGAAATGCCCAAGGCAGTTATTTAGGAAGACAGTATAGGCAGGACTATAGACTTACATAAATGCAACCACTTGATTAAATAGGTTAATGCTTGGCAGTTACAAAGCAGACAATTGGCTCTTTTGGATAATGATATGTTATTATTTGGATATTTTCCTGCATCTGCCGTATTTGCCTTTCAGAATTCTCCAGATTCTCCAGAGAGCTCCATTCCAAACTAAACAAATGCCATGTCTCCTTATATATAGTCTCTGCTGTTACCTCCAGAGATGACTGTCTCCAGCTGGGTGCCATTGATAAAAGCCCGCTTGATGGTTTGGGTCTTGACGTCGGCCCAGTAGATCCTCTCCTCCTGGGCATCATAGTCCACCACCGTGACGTCGTCGATGTCCGGTACCGTCAGCGCCGTCATGACGTTCATGTACGGGCTGTCGATGTCCACGCCTCGGATCTCCGACCGCCGCACGTACAGCAGGAACCTTTTCAGGGCTTGTGGAATGATGGGAGAAGTGGCGGAGAGAGTGGCATTAATATGGGCTGTGAACGGGTGTCACAGCCACTGAGATTGCTGACCTTTTTGCAATCAGATCAGGGCTAAACGGGTGATGACAGCAATAACAGCTCAATGCAAATGCCGCCGTGTCGCAAAGTTCAGATGGGTAAAGCAGGCTAAACCCAAATGTCAAGGCAAGGGGTGATGTAAGATAAAGCCGGTATGTGCGTGGCCCTTGCTTGCTTTGTGATCCTGTAGGCAAATACAATTAAAACGGCGCGGGCAAGGTGAGCAGAGGAAAGACGGATGTTGCCTCACCGAAGCAGGACTGTTTGTTGGGCGAGAGCTTCATGAGGTGTGGACAGGTGCAGGAGGCCGTGCGGTTGTAATTGATGAGACACAGGTGTGAGCAGAGACCGCGTCCATCATTCTGCTCACACGGATTGGACGCTGAGGGCAAGGAAGGGGGGGGGGGGGGGGGTAGAGTGAACACGGCACAAAAAGGCGGGATGTGAAAGGGAAAAGGCCAGGTAAACATATGAATTAGGTCTAAAAGCTTCTGTCGGCATGACATTTAATAGACCTGCCTAAGTTCTGTCACTCAAATGAAAAGCATACTTCATACTTTTCTTTCTTCAAAAGAGTGAAATCCATAAGCAGTGAAAAATATACAGCATGGTAGTATGGCTGAAAGAACCACAAGTGGTAAACATAATACAGCCACTGGCATATAATAGTATATTATTTCCCAAAATTCTGATGAACTAGCGAGTGTTTGCCTCTCATGAAAGTCTGCAAAAAAAGCTAATTTGAATTTATTTTTTACCGTAGGACACTTTGCACGCTTCACGTCTCAAACAGACAAGTGAAATACATCCTTGTGTGTGGCTCAAAAAACACATTTTGGCTCAATTTTATTGAGATGGAAAAAGCACACAATTGTATGGACTGTATTGGGCTGCATTAACCTGAATTATAGCCTTGAGGGTTAGAAGCAATGTTGAACAGACACAGTCTAGGCAGCATGTTTGACGATATCCACAAATAACATTTTAATTACCTATCAAGCAGCATATAACATATAGAAAGAATGAACTAATGTGGCATGCATCCAAACATACAGTACAAATATGAAATAAAACCAAATGCAAGTGTATCAACAAAACCAATATTCATGATTGTGCCAAGTAATGACATGCAGTAGAGAGAGCACACTGATAAACAATATCCAGTACGTAGACACTGGCAGAAGCATTCACGTCAATTATTGCCATAATCCAGCACGAATAGGAAGGTGTATTTTCTCTCTGAAATAGAAACGCATGATTGTGATCTATAGAGAAAGCCTATCTTTATCTCGAGCTTTGAAATCAAAAGCCAAAAAGGGCCAACATGTGAATATATTCTATCCAAACCTTTGTGAGCTGCCCAACAGGAGTTCAGTTTTGTTGCTGGCTCACTCAGCGTGATACAGATTCATGCAAGGCCTAAGACAGTGAAGGCGCAAAGCGGTGTTTAGCATGCAGAGCACGTCTTCCCACGGAGATCCATATTTGCCGTTCTTCTTTGTTTCAAATCCTGCCTGAATAGTGGTGATAGTACTGCAGATACAATTACTACGCGGATGATCCGCTCGCACATTATCGCACGTGCTCTAAACGACATGAATACTACGTGTTTGTGTAACTCCTTTTACATGAGGATAACGCCTGTGACAGCCTTGTGATCACGTTGTGCAATTATCATCTCTCCATCAGTCATTCAAAGTAATAGGACAAGAGCCTGGCAAGAAAGGCGGGCTGTTTGGTTTGCATAATTCAACACGCGAGCTCTCCTCATGAAACAAACTGGAATATAACAAGCCATTAATATTATTATGACTCCCCGTGTTTTTGCACAATGAGAAAGTGATCATTTGGTTAACACAGAGTAGAAAATAATGAATTTAAACGTAAGATGGAAATGGGTAGAGATTCTAATGCCAATGCTAGATGCTACTGTGCATCTCCGTTTGTGAATGGAGGTTCCCATGTGTTTACCCAGTGATACAAAGGTATTGCTCTTGTGGTTTGACAGCACATGTCCAGCTCCCAGTATGATGAGCAGTGTTCCCTTCTGCTCCTCTCCCCTACAGAGCTGGTAGGCTCACATCTTCTCATCACATCACCTCACCGCCTCATGCATGGTTGGAAATCTTAGAAAATAAGTGTGAATGCTATAGGGTAAAATGCAATGAAGGAGTGTATCTGACAAAATACTGGCAATGTTTAGCTGCCAGTACAAGCAGCTTAACATTTTTGTATTTTTCCATCTGCAAGTTTATGTTTCGTTTTGTTAAAGGCATTAAACATTTTTTGTATAAAACCTCCCTTTAACATTCACACTGTATCTATTCTGTGGTCTCTTAGTTCAGTGTGCATGCTATTACAGTTTAATACAGTGGAGTACAATGTATCTGGCTGGTTTAACAGTGATATGACTGGTCCATGTGGACCTGCTGAACACAATGCACGCTGTATGGTATGAAACACACACACACACACACACACACACACACACACACACAGGGCTACCTCTAATCTGCAACAGGCATATTTCCACTTGACGGTCACCTTAGGGGGTCATCGACCAATCACATGTATTTCATGCTGGAAGAGGCTGATTGGTTATACTAGCTCTAAGACTAGCACTAAGAGCACTGTGTACCTAAACAATGAGAATGCAACAGACTTAGCTCCTTTCTTTATACTTTTGTAATACTGTTGCTAAGCAGTATTAGGCCACGTTTAGGCATAACTTCTTCATTGAAGCCATCGGCCTCTTTTTACATTATAACCCTATGGCCATGGGCACTTAATTTAAATGCTGACGCAGATGATTTTTCCAGCAGCTCTGGGCATCCTTTTTAGTAAAATCTTTTTACTTCTCGGAAGAAAACACCCGTCATCCACTTTTTTGACAACTGACCAATCACAAGCATCGTAGTGAGACCTGGTGTTTCCCTAACAACCATAACAACCATTTCAGCTGTTTTTCTTTTTCTTTATGAAAAATGCCCAGGCCAGGGCTTTTAATGAATACAAAAAAGTGACATCTGAAAGCAGCCTTACAGTATTAATTTTTGTAATACTATTGTATCGGTATTACAAAAGAGAGTTTTAGCACTGCAAACACACATAATATTTTGTTTAAAGTGATAATAGTAATACAAAAACATAAGGGATCTCCATTACATTGCAATTCGTGAAGTCTTGGACAATAGCTGACTCCACATGTTGGGGGCGCTAGTCCTGAAAACACGTATAACGCATGTGTACTGGGTGAAAACAGCCTGGAGGGGCTATTTATCATTCGCACGAAATTATTTTAATTGGCTGTTTACATACAGTGCGCCTGTTAACAGCCAATCAAACTAAATAAGTAAGGTGCGGTCAAGGCCTCACATAGGAGCTAATTAATCATGAACCAAGTGGATTATCTTCTTTACAACAAACCTTTGCTGCACACATTGGGTTATAAGCCTATTAAACCTGGCTTCCACAGGTCAACACTGTAGAGGCAGGCTTTGGGGATTGAGCTTCTTTCAATTTTAATATATGTGCTTTCTAAATAAAACACAACATAATCAGGTTGCTTTTCTAACGCAGTTGGCTAGATTCAGCGATGATGAATCACTGGCCTGGGAGGAGTATTCACCGGTGCTTTGCGTTTACTTGCGGGCATATGGATGCATTCAATTAGGAGCTTGGCTGTCGAATTGTGACGATGTGGTGAACATGTGTTATTATTCTCTCTCCCTCTCTATCGCTCTCTCTCTCATTTCGCACTCTCACACAAACAGAACCATCAGGTAGTGCATCATGTGAGAATTTGCACCGTGGTCACTAGTGGAATATTTTCCCCGTCATCTGTAGTGTTGCATTCATGCACTGTTCGAGGTAAACACCAATCATTCCATTCCACTGTATGATTGAGTCTTCACTGTATGTCCCTTCCTGTTATTACCCACGACGTGAGTAATGCCTTCTGAACCTGATCCTATAGTATGCCATTACAAAGTGTATATATGATCAGCCGGACAGCCTTGTTAGGAGCAGATGGCTATACATACTGTGTGTTCCGAGGCTAATCAGTGAAACAACCTCCTACTTTTCTGAAACACACATTTACCATCCTTGAGAAAGAGCGCTCTGTTCCCTTCTAGGCCACAGATAACGAACGAACAGCCACTGACGCCTCCAGTGGAGCACCATGGTGGCACCAGCCCAGAGGCCAAGCTGCAAGAGCCTGTCTGTTGCCATTACTCTCAACCGTCTTCCTCCCCCCGGTCTCACTGTCTCTCTCTGGTCCACGTCTGCAGGCCCGAGCAGTGCACCAGCCAACTGTGCGCCTTAGTTCAGGGCTACAGGATACTAGCGAGAGCTCTCCATAATAGGATTAGGCCTGCCTACTGGCTCCTTTAGAAATGCACATCGATTCGCTCACGTGTCTGTATCTATGGCGGGCATTCAGGAGAATGCAGATGCAGGAAGGAAACAAGCAAATTAACTCCCGCCACATTGGCTGAGCATCAGGATCGCTGTAGAGATGCAAACCAGATTAGCACTGCAATAATTCCCATTTATGATGGCGGCTTACATCTGTAGTGAGCAGGGAGGAACACATGGGAAACTTGGCAGCGTGCGTTTGTGTGTGTGTATGTGTGTGGAGATGAGCTGGGGTAGGGTGGGGGAGAGAGTGCCACCACCAAAATGCCAGGGATAGCTTCTAGGTGAAAAGCTGCCTATTTCTAGTCATTTTGTCATTTTGCTAGATCTTCTTTACAAATACCAATTTCAAATGAACTCTGAATGAATACAGATGTCATGCTATTAATCTCATTTTGGCAGAAAATCTTGCAAACACATCTGCATATTTAAAATGGCTTACATGTAAGCCATCTGTCAGGAAGCATATCTGCAAATTGTATCGTTTGTGGACCTGATTCTACTTTTTACTCACACATAATGTATTAAGCATTTTATGAGAGATGTTCACTGAAAATATATTGCTTAGGAAATTAATTGATACTCATTGAACCATGGATAAATGGATGAAATGAATGAATGAATCACAATGCATTCCTAATGATATTCTCTTTTTTCTCTCTCACACACATTCTCACAATGCAGTGTTCCCATCCATCGGGCGAAGGCTCGGTCCTGCCATTCTGCAGTAACCCCCATACATTTCCAGGTGATTACAAACTGGCATTATGCAGCAGCTTGGGACAATTTATTCTCATTTGAATGGTGAGAACAATTCTGAGGTGCCATTAATGCAAGTTAATTCTGTGCCAGAGTGCCATTTTCCATCACATAGACGCGTGCCCATTGTGGTCATGCTGGGACTGCCCATGATTGACAGGCAGAGGGGCAGTGTGGAAAGCTGACATTATCCTTGTGTACTCTGTATTCTCTCCAATGCAATATGGCATTTACTTCCATACAAATATAATGAAATCTAAGTAATCTTTATGGTTCTATTCTCTAGCCAAATTCTCAATTCTGGCCTCCAAAGACACAATTTACTGTTAGCTGTTGACAGATGCTCTGTGAAATCCTTTACTTAAACATTTGCTCTTTTCCATTGGTGACACACGCGCACACGTAGCACTTTTAGCCAACTCAAATGTCTCCATTGTGCCAGACAAGCAGATCCCATAAAAAAAGGGTTTCATGCTGGCTCATATCCAGCTGTTGCAGCAAAGTGTTTCATTCCCAGCATCTGTAGTTTCATATCTTACCTTGTGGCTGTCTGCTAGGGTGGAATATCTGCAGGTCGAAGGGCTGTGCACTGGTCTTCTGGATGACTGTGACATTGCGGCCGGTCCACTTGTTTGCCCTGGCCAGAGTATTTGTCCTCCAGTCTGTCCAGTAGACGCTGCCCCCAAACAGGGAGACAGCGAAGGGGTGAGACAGGTACTCGTGGCCACGCAGGATCTCAATGACCCCGCTGCCGTCGTAAAGTGCGGAGAAAATGGCATCGGACCTAGCCAAACAGAGGACGCATCAAAGCCTGAAGCCAGCCCACAAGCATACTTCAAAGCAGCACAGCAGTAGATCAAAGTATAAGATAGCAGATAAAAGTCCATTGAATACGTTTTGTTAAAGATTGTTGACAACCAAGAATAGCCATTCCAGAGTGCTCACATTTTTATATTTTTTAAGCCTATTAAGATAACCCTGTAGATCTTGTAGGAGAACACTGGCAAAAACTGGTGAACGGCAGTTTTCTATAGCGATAATTGAAGCCTAAAAGCTTGTGCACACAACGTGATGGCAGACCCTAATAGCTTACCGTGCATCAGTCCAAACCATCCTCTTTTCCAGGTGATCCAATGTCAGTCCATTAGGCCATGCGCCTATTTCCATGTCCTCAAACACAATGTGTCTGCCCCCGCCACTCATCGACGCAGCCTCGATGCGAGGGAAGGTGGCATCCCAGTCTGTCCAGAAGAGGATGCTTGGAACACACACCAAGGGGGCGAGAGGTTACTGTGACATTACTCTGCCATTGGAAGGAGTTTGAACTCTTGGAAAGAAAAACGGGACTTCCATACTCCCAGAGTCCCATTTTAATATTGGATCATTCATATTTTAATTGGCCCAATATTCAAATATTAAAATAGGACTCTGACCAAAATAATGCAAGTATACTGTACTTTGACAACACATATAAAACTGTGAATAATTAGAAATGAATATCCCTTAATTCTGACTCAGAATACACCCCCCACAAAAAAAAAGGAAAAAAATAGAAAATCTCACTTTCACAAAAGCACAATGTTTCAATGGCAGTTAAACAGACACATCAATCAGTGTTACAACCATTACAGATAAATCCCTCAGCAATTATTTCTGCTTTGTCAATGCAATTATATTGCAAGTCACAATGATTGCGTATACAATTCCATTGTAAGTGGGTCCGTAAACAGCCATTGGCAGCAGTGACCAGTCTACATCGGCTTGTCCAGTGTTACCCATCAACAGCTGCGCCACTGGCTGGGGAAAGAGGCCATCTGCTTTTTTATGACTTTTTACTACTCAATGAGGCCTGAAAATGTCATTGGTTTGAACATCAACAGTGTCCCCACGTCTAAGCCAGAGTACATAGAACCGTGTCTTGACTCGGCCAGCGAATTCACAGAGCACTTATAAATGAGCCAGAGGCTGTTGCAGTTTAAATCACATAGCGACGACAATTAAATAGTGTTAGGAAGAAATGCCCTTGTCTTAATCAATAGTGTTATTCATTGCATCGGGCCTCTCTGATCAATTTCTCCACATCTTTGAGTGGATTCATGTAATTAGATTAGAATTATTGCCGTGGAATGGAATTGAGTCTTGAGGCACCAAAAGCATCCATTAATCCTACTCTCTGCTAAATGTAGTCATCCTCCCAAATGTGAAAGACTACCATTGGAGAGAGTGTATGAGCAGATTACTAATTTCTGTGCTACATTGATTTTAGAAGTGCCTGTGGTTTGCTTTAATCTGAAATACACCGGCCACAGTGTACATTCTTAACCACCCCCTCCCCTTTTTACAAATGCTTCAATCTCTGATGGTTTACGGTTTATTAGGACCACACACAGCAGCTGTAGGGTGCCATAATGTGCAATGCAATGTTGGCACGCAAACCCTTAAAAGAGATATTAGCATTTCTTGAACTGCGGTATCTCTACTACAAATCGACTATAAATTACACAGGCAAGCGGAGCATATCTACCGAGCGTGCTTGTGTTTTAGCGTCTTTTATGAATCGCTAATGCGTTGCTGTTGCGGTTTATACTTAACGAACATGCCCGCTGACTGAGGGCAAATCTGCCATTTCAGAGCCGTTTTCTACAAACTCGCTAGTCTCTGCTCATGTCTCAGCAGAATAAACAATATCTTACATATGTGGGACTCCGTAGGGCCTGATCCAAAAATGAGTGCAAAACTTTTTTTAGCCGTTTTTTAAGGCGTTATTATGTTGTAGTTTGTATAATACTACAACTTGCGGCGTGAGATGTTTTTAAAGGAAAGTGTGAAAAAGAAAAGGAAGTTAAGCTGATATGTGCCGGCAGAGACGGTCGAGGGGGAAGGAGGTGTGGGGGGCTAGATGAGCTACATCACTTGTCATTGCTGTATGGAGTCCACCACGCTGTTATTGATGTATTCTATATATGTGGCCTTAATGGACCTTAACATAGCAGACATCTCCATACATCACAGCTGTGGCAGAGTGAAGAAGCACTGGTAATTTGACTATATTCCAATAATCTAGAGACGCTTGATGGATACTGCAGTTTTAATGTCAATAGGGAGGGGGGTGGTAGGGGTTCCGCTGGGTGTCCTACCCTTGCCGCGGGTCCAGGGCGATGGCCCGCGGGTGCTCCATCCCGCCAGCGATCAGCGTGGTGCGCATATCCCCGTTGAGCTGGGCCACCTCGATCTGGTCCAGGTTGCTGTCCACCCAGTACAGCTTCCCGGCAATCCAGTCCACGGCCAGGCCCTCCGGGGTGGCCAGGCCGTGTTGCACCACCACCTCGATCCCCGATACCCCTGGGGAAGCAACCGCGCGACGTCAGATCCCGTCCGCCATGGAAAACACTGGCAAACACACTGCCCTCAGTCTATGTGTTGTAAGGTGCTGCATGACTACACCACTGCTGTAAAAGGTATAAAGCCGTAGAAAGAAGTAAAAAATAAATAATTCCTATTCTCCAGGAAAGCACTTTGACATGGAGACGATTGCTTTATACGACATCCCATTAAACATTAAATAAATAATAAATAAAGTATTTCGCCAGAATACAATTATCCAGCTGTTTACGATTATCCTTGGATGTTGGCTCTATTGCTGCTTTGGTGTGGGAGATGAACGGAGAAAGCACTCACTGGGCACGCGGGATATACCGGCGTCCACATAAATACACGTTCAAATTCATCACCCAGCAATGGAAGATACCGGAAGACATGAGGAGACTTTGTGCCCCTTAGCTTTTTGGGTTTGGCCGGCGTGATTTATACCCATAAAGGGGTAGACAGTATCGCCTCACTGTATCGAGTGTAAGGAAACACTGCGGAGCAATCCGTAGGATGTTATCTCCGTTGGCAACCGGCAAGGCGTGGCTCCCTTCAGCGTTAATATACAGCTAATATTCCATGGTGTTTTGTGGCTGTGTGTGTGTGTGTGTGTGTGTGTGTGTGTGTGCGCGCATGTACCACCAGACTCTGAGAGCCTTCCCCTGTAGATCTTATCCTCTACTACATCCGTCCAGTAAAGCAGGCTGAGATTAAAGTGGAAGTCTAGCGCAATGGTGTTCCTCAGGCCCGGCACCAGCAGACTATAGTCCCGCTTGTGAAGGTCTATCCGTCTTATCTCGTGGCGGATGGAGAAAATGATGAACGCCTCAAAGGGGTCTGGCCAGGTGGATACACCAGAGAAAACAAACACATTTGTGAATGCGGAACTGGAGACACACAAGCACATACACACACAAGCAAATGCATGCAATGTAATTCCATACACAATACACACACACACACACACACACACACACACACAAGCACAGCCACACAGACCTGCAATCTCTCAAACACGGGCGCCATTATGAGCCTTATCTTCTGAGCAAACCAAATAACAGTAGGAGGAACTGAACTGCATTGTGCCACAGATGCAATTAAAACTCCCGTGCTCCACAAATAAACACTGCAAATGTATTGCGGCCAAACTGGTCCCATTCTAAGTGGAGCGTCTAACATCTGTGGATAACCACAGTGGTTTATAACAAACCCGTGATTACTTATTCTGCTCAAACTACAATCTGCATTGCAAAGCAAAGAGTGGGGAGAGGCTGGAACTTCACAATGAATCCAATAACACCTTTGTCAAGATTAAATGAGGATGTTTGTATTTGTATGCAGAATATGATTTATGTTGGAGCGCTACAATTGTGATCTGCTTCCAAAGAAAATTGCATATTCTATTCCCACTTTAATGTAAGATTAGAACTGCAACTGCCATCATTCTTGGAGCAGAATAGAGCGTCGCCTAATCAAAACGGGGTCCATAAATCTGGATGTGACAAGCCAAGACGGCATGGGCACCTATCTTCTCTCCAAGCAGTTACACAGCCGGCTCATCAAATTATTTAATAACATTTGCAGAAGTGGAATATTTAAATTCATGATGCAATAATACGGTGGCAATGCTCACTTGTTTGTGTGGGATTTGACCTGAAATGCCCTCTGTCAGGTCAAATGGGGAAGTAAGGCCCTGTCAGACAAGAGAGAAGCTGCTTCTCTGTGTCAGTACAGATAGGATCAGACAGGACTCATCGGCCAAATGCCTCTGTGCATCTGAAACTGATTAAATTTGAACTGACAGTACCCTAAATCACAATTTTTCACAGAGAGCAAATTCCAATTGGCCCTGTATCATTTTAAATGGTTTCCTTTGCAGCTTCAATTACCCACAGCGCACTAAAGTCGCATTAAAAAGGTGAAGTGAAAGCACACCCAGTTTGTGAAAGGTAACACCCTGGCGCGAATAAACAGGCAGCGCTTTTCTGCTTTCCAATTATCTTTCTCAGAGCTGCTACAGTAGATTCTAGTGTTATACCTTTGGATATCCTTGTGAAGTCAGAATTAATGTGCAACTCCCCACAAAAGCACACTTGAAAATCAACATGGTACAGCATTAGCAAACATGCTATTAGTAAACATGCTAACCCTAACCCATGCTAACATGCTATTTTTTTTTTTTTGACAGCACAACAGCTGCCAAGGCCATTCCAACAGACCATCAAGTGTTTACCTGTGCTGTGACAGCTGTCTCCATCCGAGTCCAGCCTCCATCCGGGGTAACAGGAGCACTTGACCGTGGTCTTGTACTGCTCACACACTTGGCTGCACCTCAAGTGGCGGCTGCAGTAGTCCACGGCCTGGCACGTCTTGTTGCTGGAGTCCAGGTGAAGGCTCATGGGGCAGGAGCACACCGCTCCTTTCCCTGGGGCCACGGTGCACTGATGGCTGCAGCCGCCCCGGGCCACCAGACACTTATCTGGGGGTCAACGGGGGAGAATACTCAAATGTTACCTGCTGTAACCAGGCCCAATATTGACTTTGTGAGGCTCATGCCCTGCTGGGACGTTTTCCAGTCTTTGCATCCTAATGGGTGTAGACCTTAGGTTCATTTTTAAATGATCTGAGAAGCCTTTAACCAATCTACTGTAGTATCACCGCCAAGACTTGTTGGAAATACATTTAGAAACAAACAATTTACTTAGACGTTATTGCACTATGCCACCCCCACTGGTGATAAGTCATCTAAAGTGGCTAAGTGAACCTTCACACTAACAGAATATAATCTCAGCAAAGACTGATCTGAGAACAATAGTCAAGAGGTAACAGGCAAGTATAAATAAACAATATGCAAGACATTTTAGCTTGAAGAAATGTATGTCCTTTCTAATGTGATCTAAAATGTCTGTTCTAATCATAGAAATATATAATAATGGTTCTATTATGCCTTTTCTTTTGGTTTAACATTGTTAGGGTGTGCTCTCTTGGCCAAGTTCACCATATGAAATCTATTTGAATCTTAAGGGACTTACTGGTTAAGTCAAATGAAGAGAAAAGACTATACTTATTTTGAGGCAAAACCTGAATGTGTTAACACGGTACAAGAGTTTGTCCGATGTGATGGAGGCACCTTTCTAGTCTGTTTTCAAAACCAAGATAAAAGTTATTCCATAATTAAAAGATCTCTATGAAAGTTGTGTGTGGAAAGGGCTGCTGCAGAAGATCTTTATTGCCATAATGGATTCAAAAAACACAAATCAAAAGAGAGAGGTCCACACTGGTTCTCTCAGAAGTGATATAGAGACACACATCAGAGAAAACAGAAAGGGGCAAAATGAAGAATAACCGGCCCGAGCAGCCACCTTCTTCTGTCTCTATGGAAAGCGTTTCACCATGGCCACCTGGTTCTCGTTAGCAACTGCCAGGTCAAGATGAAAAAATATTACTGTGGAAATTAAACCGGTCAGGTTTCCCCTCCGCTAACCGTGATTAAGTCGCAGCGGGTAATAAAAACGGATTGTATTCTCGCGTGGAGAGATAAGGAGGGTCTACCTAGGGGCGAAGTGGTGGATGGGGAGGCTTTGTAAATCATTCAGGTCCTCAAGGTCCCACCGTACATGACCTAATTGGCAGGAGCCCCCACTTTTTCTCTAGCCGTGATAACACAGGGACCAGAGGGTCCTATAAGCACCCTCTGGAGGCTTGGTAGGCGACACTCGCAGTGAGCAGTGTAAACACAGAGGCTCATTTTCCAAAGAGATTAGATGTCCGGGTCTATTCGCGTGAGATGTCTTTCCTTCCTCCGAGGGCCGTTGGACAAACACTTCAACATGTCGCAGCCAACCGGGAAATACCCGCCACCGCTTCCTATTGCCTCCGTTCGGTCTGTGTGAGTCAATGCTAGCATCTGGTCAGGCCCTACGCTACGGGCATATAGCTGCTAGGAGATGTTTGTTTGTGTTGTTAAACATGACTAATAAAAGGGAAAGCAGGATTAGACAGTGGTGTCTACAATATGTTCTCGACTTCTAATGAGAAGAATGGAAGGCCCGGAGGCAAAGTAAAGCAATGCTTTTTCCCTGTGTAGAAACTGCTGGTAGATAAACGATAAATGATAAGCGCTAAACTGCTTGTGGGTACAATATAATGTTTTAATGAAACATTTGAGCATTTAACTTGCAATCTCACAGCAATATGTCATTATCCAGTTAGTTTTTAAGCATCATCGTATTCTTTCACTTAATAATACCACTCAAATATGTATTTGGTTGAATACTGTAATAAAAAACAATCCTTA
>JAODVN010155267.1:0-14912 GCA_025434125.1 Chologaster cornuta
TAATGTAATATACTTCTAAACGATGGGGTAGCCTGACATGCCATATATCCGTCTGTGTCGGATACATCTATATGGGGGGAGCTGTCCATAAAAAAAAAAAAAGACTTTGCCTTTTAACCAGCCATGCCTGTAGTTGTTATACACTCTTGCAGTAGAACAGTCGGAGGAGAGTGGATACATATGTTCCATCTTCTAATACATTTGAATTAAACTGATGCTATATTGCACCGCCTATGTTAAAGGGTAACTGCCCCCCAGCGCTGAGCCTGATTCCACCCACTTTGAAAGATGCGTCAAAGAGCTGAGTGAGGGAAAGGGAGGAGCTCATCACACCTAAACCACGCCCCTTGCTAACACGCTGATTAGCCACACTAGGTTTACCGGCCTGAAACATGATTTCCAAGCTCTCCAGAATCGAGGCAAAGTTAAAAAGAATCTTTAAATGTTTTCGTTATCTCACAACTCCCGCAGATGCTTTGCATATCAATCAATATAAATATCTAATTGCACCAATAGCATGCTCCAGGGAGGGTGGATTCCTCCCTATGTGGTCCCTCCCTGAGGTTTCTTCCTCTTTCTTCACCCACATAGTTTTCATGTGTACTTTGCCTTGCCCCGAGGGAGAACCAGGTTAATAGTGCGTCGCTTGTTTCCATGTGGGCCTGTGCAGCCATTTGACACTGTAATGTCTGTGTATATATACGTAAACGTGACTGCAGGACCCCTAGTGTGGTCCGAGGCTGAATCTGCTCCCCTGCCCTGCCCAGGTGGTGGGCAACCTGCTGGCCCAGGCCCTGTGCTCGTGGACGGCCAAGACCGACAGCCACCTGAACTTCAGTAAGGACGACGTGATCCGGGTGCTGGAGCAGCAGGACAGCTGGTGGCTGGGAGAGCTGAACGGGGCCCAGGGCTGGTTCCCCAAGACATACGTCACGCTGCTGGACGAGGGGGGCGCCATCGAGTACGTGTTTACCCGGCGCCGGCTTCACGTCATTGTGTTGGGTTGTTATTTGAGGGTATGTCCTGTGTGTTTCCAGCAGCCCCACCCACTCTGCTCCCGATGGCACGGACTCCATTGATGGCCAGTGTATGGAAGGTAACGGTCAGCTGCTCTTCCCAGATGCATTTGATGTGTGTTTTGTGTGTGCCGTTAGCCTGGCTTAATCTAGCCCGATGAGGCGATCAAAACAGTTGTAGCAACGCAGATTGGTTAAATGCTGTGCAATAGTTTAAATTTTAACCAGATTGCCAGACTTTATTAACAAAGTGAACTTTAGGTCTGTTTGCACCAGGATAGTGTTGTATTTTTCATCTAAATAAAACATGTAACTTTTTAAAAGATGAATTCACACATCCATACCCTTTTAATAAACATTGTACTCTTCACACCCTGCCATGTGTTGTGTTTGTCACACCCTCCAGAGTATGTGGCGCTGTACACCTATGAGTCCCCTGAAGGGGGCGATCTAACGTTCAGGGAGGGTGATGTGATCTTGGTGAGCCACAGGGAGGGAGAGTGGTGGAACGGCTCCATTGGCGACCGAACAGGCGTATTTCCCAGCAACTATGTCAAGCCCAAGGAAGCTGATGTAAGCAGTGCTTACAGTGAAAACACATTACATGAGTGGAGCATAGGCAGCTCTTCTCTTCCGCCAGCTCTGTTTGTAGTAGCCACACACTGCTAAACCACCTGAGGTTACACTATATATGCATGTTTTAATGGTCAAATCCTCCTTGAGGTCACCCATAGGTTTTCTGAAGCACCAGTTTGAAGCGCGAGCTGCGCTCTGGCGTCTTTACCTTACTCTGCATTTAACTCTCCATTATAATTTTATAAATATATGGCTTAATATATTTTTAACAGTTTCCCTGTACATTGTTATGAATGGGGTAACTAGCTATAAAAAGCAAAACCATGTATTTCTTTTTTTATAATGCAATCATTTAAGTATGTAATATCTTTGCTGTAAAGTAGGATGTTTTAACATCAGGATCTATGGGGATGTACTTCTTTTGGAGCTAGCTTCAAGTGGCCATTTAAGGAACAGCAGAATTTGGCACTTGTATGCATTGGATTAATTTCTCAGCACCTGAGGTTCTCTCTTGAGTTACACACACAAATCATTAACTTATTCTAAAACTACTATGATCTAAATTTAGCAATTTTGTTAAATATTAAATTAAAATATTTATATATAAGAATATATTAGTAGAAGCAGTAGTAGTTGTGTGTATAAAATATATAGAAGAAGAGAAACAGGGAGATTGAGAGAAAAGAGGTGGGCACAGAACAAACCTTTGATTTATTATCTGTTTGTTAATATGTCTCGCTGGTTATGCTACTCACTCAATCTATCTATGATTAAACTGTTGTTTCAGACATCCAGCCTTTCTGGCAAGAAGAAGCCAGGTAAAACTATGTTCTTATTTTTCTTTAGTCATTTTATTATTTTTTTTATTTATTTTTTTGCATTTAAGTGTATTTTTCTTCTATGTACTGCAGATATAGCCCAGGTGACAACAGCATACTCCTCTTTGGGGCCTGAACAGCTCAACCTGGCGCCTGGCCAGCTCATTCTCATCCTCACCAGAAACACTTCAGGCTGGTGGCTAGGGGAGCTCCAGGTCAGTGTTAATTCTACTAAGGCTGTTTCTCTACAGTAGCAACACAGGGGGTTGGCTTCAAGCGGCTAGCATCTTAGCCTCAGAAACACCTACTACAAACCCTGCTTCCAGACGGCCCTCCTTGGCTGGTGTCACCAAGTGACATTTAGTGCCTTTCACTGGTTATGTCTAGTCAGCTTTATTTATATAGTGCAGTTAAATACAACATAATAATTAGGGCTGTCGGGCAATTAAGAGCACGCTTTACGTAATTTCAATAATTAGTTAACAAATAAAATAAATACAAACATTTGCATAAAGCTGGCATATCTTATATTATAAAAGAGAACATATGGGAAAAAACATTGAGGTAAAATTTTAACAGGTAAAAATGACACTTTTTTAAATCGCAATAAATTACGTAAAGCATACGATGACAGCCCTTATACAAAGTGTCACAATGCATGCTGGATATCTAATGCCTTTCACTGGCCCTGTCTCGTCAAGTCAGCTTGACACATGTATACAGTGTATACGTATAGAACAGTTCACAATATGCTTTATCTTACAACAAGACACCGTAATGCGTGCTTGTCTCTAGGCCCGCGGTAAGAAGCGTCAGAAGGGCTGGTTTCCTGCCTCTCATGTTAAAATGCTGGGATCCAACAGTGGCAAGTCCACACCTGCACCCCAACCAGGTAATACCCTGAAAATGCCATCTAGTAGTCGTAGCTAAATGTGCTTGTACAACCACACCAACAACTGCCACTCTCTCCTCCTCCCAGTCTGCCAGGTGATCGCCATGTTTGACTACACAGCAGCCAATGGGGACGAGATGAGCTTCTCGAAAGGTCAGCTGATTAATGTCCTGGACAAGAACAATCCTGACTGGTGGAAAGGAGAGATCAACGGAACCACAGGCTTGTTACCCACTAACTACGTTAAGATGACTACAGCAGAGACCGACCCCAGTCAACAGTGTGAGTTGACCATAGCCCTGTTATTGTGCCGTTTAGTTGAGCTGTGGCTATTTCTAGCATGGCTTGTGTTGTGTGACAAGACACAGGGATCTGTGTCTACGACACCGCGTTGCGTTTTCAGACTAACGGGCCCTTTTGTCCATCTGGTCATCCCCTCCCATGTCTGGTGGTCATTGCTCACACTGGTGGTTTCTTTTCAAGCATTCCGTCTGTCTGTCTTTGTCCACCCTTCCTCCACCTTGTCCCTTCACTTTGTTTTGGTCTCCTGTCTTTTCTCTCTTTGTTTGTGTTCTGTTTCTCCTTTTAGGGTGGTAGAAAGTCCTCCTCTTCCTCCTGCACTCCTCCTGGCTTCAGAGACCCACTGTTGCACCTCTCTGGGGGGCTGTGGTGGCCCCGCCCTCTCCACTAACCTCAGCGTATCTAAACTGTCTAATGTGTGAGAGGGTGAATGACGTAATGGTGGAAACAAGTCTCTAAACTATAGACCATGTCTCCAGAGTGTGAATGTTGACACTGAATACGCCTGTTAATCCTGAATGCCGCAGTGCCTCTGTTACTTTCTGTCCAATTGCTTGGCTCCTCATATGAAATACAAACTGTTCAACCTGAAACAGCTTCTGAAGCGGGGGGGATACAGTTTCTTTTTTTGTCTTCCCTTGCTTGATTTCCCACCCCTCTCTTTCCTTATCTTTCTTGTCCCTTTACCCTTATTTTCTTCTTCTTTAGGATATATGTATGTGTGCGTATGCTTCATGTCCTGAGATGAGGGGTTTCATTCTGTCTCTACTCACACATTAAGGCCAACGCCCACTGAAGGCGTCGACGCCAAGGTTTCAGAACGCGCCTCTGTTTCTCGGGCGTCAGGCCATGAGCATGCATTGAACGTCTGCAGATTTCTGAGCTCCTCCGTTAATTTGACTTTAGCTTTTGAACGTTGCATTCCTTGACACACCGCCGGGCGATAGCGATAACTAATGAAGAACTGTAAATGTATACCCTACCACCATATATCTGGCCCAGCTAACTGCTTGTAACCGTCTATGGAATGTTAGCAGCTGACCAGAAGAGGGAACTGGGTCTGTGCTAGAGTCGAGACTATGTTGTCAACTTGTAATAATGTGGGGGGAGGAGTAGAGAGGAGTTCAGCCCACTCAGGCCACAGAGGAGCATGTGCCCTCAGGGTTTCAACCAGAAACATTTGTGGCCACAACAATGTGGTTGAAGAATGAGTAGTGCTCCGTTTTAGCGTTTTATGCACTCTATTTAAAAGCCATAATGAGGTCTGTTGTGATGATATTTTATGGACGGTACATTAGTTATTTGGACATGAAATGAAATAAGACTTTGCACTATGGCTAAACCAGCTAGGCTACATATTAAACTGTTGCACCTTTTGTATTTAATCGTATATTGTTTTACTGCTATTTGTACGTGTGTGCCTGCGTGCATTTGTGCACGTTAATTTAATAACTGATTTAGAAGATTCTGCTCAAAATTATTGATCTGTCTTTGAACAGATGCACAGGCTAGTCAATATTTCTATCAAATGCATCTAGCATTTGCTGCTATGCTAACAGCATTATTGCAGTCTCTTGTGTTTTCTTTTTCTTCAAATGCCACAGATAATGTTTATTCACGCCATAGTGGCTTAACAGATCTATTTTATGCAAGTGTAACTACTTTTTTGAGATTAATATGGTTTTCGAATCTGGAGTGAGTTGAAACATTAAAGCTTCCTATGGGATGAAATGACAACGGTGTTGTTATTGCTAGTGGCAGGATAGTCAGCAGTGTATGTGTCTATGTGCTGTATACTGTAACTATGTCAACACAGCAAGAAATGTTAAGATGGATAGATCTATGGAGATTCATGCCTTTTATTGATCTTACTTCACCCCTGCAGTGAGTAGACATGCAGTCGGAGGATGATTTTAATGTCGAATTGGTAACTATAATATTAACTGAGACCCGCTCACACCCACTGTCATACATACTGTCGTACCTCGTCACCGGTTAATTTAAAGCACGATTCAACTGCTACTGAACATGTAGACAACGTTTCTGAATGTAATGTTCTGGTTAGAGTTTATTCTACAACAAATCTAAAAGTCCAACCACATGTCTGCCATAACGGTATGTTTATGACCGGTAATTTTTTAACTCTTTAATAGATCTGTAAGAATTTGCAGCTTGGGAGTGTGTAATTCCAGAGAGTAGAAAGTAGAGACAATGTTCCGCCCTGTTATGTTTCAAAACATTTCAGACTTGGGATGGGTTAGGTCTCACAGAAGAGAGAACGGCAGTGTTGAAGGAGAGCCGGCAGGATCCAGACAGACAGACGAAAGAACGTTCTTGTGGAGCGTATTATCAGCAAGGGTAAAAGGTGGATGCTATATAGCATGAAGTGGAACAAAAGACTATTTGTAGATGTTGAGCTGAAGATGCGTTTTAGAACCTGAGGTGAGACGTGGGGGGGGGGGGGGCAATATGAGAGACCAGTATGACGCTTCCACAGTGTCCAAATGGGCACTCTGCACAAGGTAAGGCTGTGTGTTGAATGTAATGGAGGTTAACTTGGTCACTCTTGATGCTGTGGCACGATTAGGAGGAATTTGGTGGCATTCTGGTGTTGCTTGATTTTTCGTGTAAAGTATTCAGGTGAAGGAATCACGGTTAGTTGTCCAAGCAACATGTTCAAGTGTTTTTATATTCCTAGCAACCTTATATGTCAAACCATCCAGTAGAGGGCGGTGTGATACAATGTATTGTTAACCAACGTTTCACTGTGTTGGACTTGTTTTTAGAGATTGTGTGTTGACCTCCTTTATTCCTCCCCAGGGTGTGCTAACCTGACCAGCTTGGACTCTATGAGTCCACAGGAGAGGAAGAGGCAGGGATACATCCATGAACTGATCCAGACTGAAGAGAGATATGTGGAAGACCTGCAGATTGTCCTGGAGGTACCACACTGCCATGACTGAATCACAGTTGTTAGCCTAAATAGATGTAGTGTAATCAATGTCTGACAATGTCTGTCTGTATTGTATTGTCTTCCTAATGCATGCTTTGTGTGTGGCTGGCTGTGTCCAGGTGTTCTACAAGCCCATGTCTGAGTCGGGCCGTCTGACTGAAGCAGAGATGTCCATGATCTTTGTCAACTGGAAGGAGCTGATTGCCTGCAACACCAAGCTGCTCAAGTGAGTTTTGGCGCTTTTCCAATGCTGGTACCAGCTCAGCTCAACTCAAATCGCACTTTTTGCTTTTCCATTGGGCCAAAGTTGTAATAGTACATGGTACCAGGTACTTTTTCTACTACCTGCTTTGTCAAGGTTCCAAGCGAACAAAATGTGATGTGACAACCATGCAGACTCCTGATTGGATTAAATCAGTCATTACACAACACGGGCATACACACAGAAACTGCTGAAGCATACGCAACTTCTTATTGACGATGTCAATGGCATAATCAATGTTTTCTACTGAGCACTGGACAGGGCAAATCACGTGAGGTGAGTGTTGACCAACATGGCTATGAACTGTAGAACTACTGCAGGAGTGGTTCGAACAGTGCTGTCGCTATGGCGACCAGTTACAACTGAGCGGGTAGTATCTACAATGGAAAAAGATCTGTGGCGAGTAGAGTTGACACTATGCATTGGAAAAGCTGCCTAAAGCTAGTGGAGTCGAGCTGCTGTCAGCAGTGGAAGAGCGTCGATAGACACAAACTAACAAGCTGCATGTAATGCTAGCATGGACAGCCAGGGGGAGCTGTTTATGCATGTAGGTAGAAAGAATGTTTCTGCTTTGATAAAGATTTGTTGTTCTGATTTATTTCCGTGTGCGTGCGTGTGCGTGCAGGGCGCTGCGTGTGCGTAAGAAGACGGGAGGAGACAACATGCCTGTGCAGGGGATAGGAGACATCCTGGCGTCAGAACTGGCCCACATGCAGCCCTACATCCGCTTCTGTTCGTGTCAGATCAATGGAGCCACCCTGCTCCAGACTCGCACCGACAACCAGCCCGAGTTTAAAGAGTTCCTCAAGGTAGGAGGCCAGCTGGGTAAGCTTGGACAGAGAGGGTAGATGGATGAGAGACAGGGGGGAAGTGATACAGACGTGGTTGTTGTTCATATTGAGGGATGGGTACGAGTTTGATCTAATGACTGTTAGGGATGGCACAGATACGATACTGATATCGGAAATCGGTCTGATACTGACTAAAATAGCTGGATCGGTATTGATTGACAATTAGACAGTTATAACCAATCTATGGGGCTGATCCAATTAAATTAATTTGCATGCGTAGGTCCACTGTCAAGCATCAGCCATGTCTAATCTACCCAGGCCACACTATCAGCAACAGGTTTATAAAATGTGTCTCAGTCCTAAAATAAAGATGGGCTATCATTTACTTTGCAAATTAACTTCAAACTTAATTTAAAACTGGAATCGGATCGGAACTCGGTATCAGCCGATACTTGCAGTGCCGGTTTCTGTATTGGTATCGAGACTATAAAACTGGGCAGTGCCATCCCTGATGACTGTAATGCGTGTTGTTGAATAGAACATGATGATTACTGTAGCATGTGTGACATGGTTGTTTGTGTGACAGAAAATCGCTACAGACTACAGATGCAAAGGAATGCCACTGTCCAGCTTCCTCCTGAAACCCATGCAGAGGATAACCCGCTACCCGTTGCACATTAAGAATGTAAGACGTCTGTATGTGTGTGTGTGTGAGCGTCAGGTGTTGAGTTGTAGAGCATACTTAATGTATTGTCCTGTGGCTGCTGTAGATTTTGGAGAGTACAGCCGAAGGTCACATGGACAGGAGCCAACTGAAGGAGGCCCAAGAGAAAGCAGAGGAGCTCTGTCAGCAGGTCAGTGAATAAAGTGGTTGTAAAGCAGGAGATACTCCTTTTACTCTTGTTTGAAATGCATTTGCCGGTACAATATTAGTATGACCTCCCCTAATGTCCACTGAGTTCTCTGATCGCTCCGCACTTAATATCTGTAACTATATCTGCCTTCTGGTTAAAGATCACATGTATTTACAAGCTGGTGCTGTTGTCCAGGTGAACGAGGGCGTGAGAGAGAAGGAGAACTCTGACAGACTGGAATGGATTCAATCTCATGTGCAGTGTGACGGAATCACTGAGGTAAAACCCTTGCTCATCAATCCGCTCATAATGAACATTATTTTGACTAATCAAGGCTTCCTCCTTCTTTTAACCATACATTATTTCGTATATTTTTCATAGTTTCAATACTGCATTAGAGTATTGAGAGATACGTATAAGTGTAAGACCTGAGCATGCAGAAATAAGCACACAACATACAAAATGGCACCTATATGCAAAAGTGACATAGTAGTTGGTAAATGAACACACACGCCTCTCTGATTTCTCTTTGTGCTTTTTAACAGAATCTGGTTTTTAATTCTCTCACCAACCTTCTGGGCCCTAGGAAGCTTCTTCACAGTGGCAAGGTGAGTCCTGGTGTGGTTCTGACTGGTGTTTCAGTCAGGACCATGTCAATCATGTCAGAAGTTATTTAGTTTTCGATCCTAGTTTGACAACTCCTACGCCGTGTTCCGACAAAGGCACAATGTTCGTCCAATCTGACATAGTGACCATCGTGACAAGTAGTGTAGTCCAACTCCAGCATAAGTTGGCTGTAAAAGCAGCTTTGTTGTGGCTACTACAATTTTAGACGTCAAGAATGATCTCTATGCAGTAGCATCCTTGATGTTCTAAATTGACTGGGTTAAAGGTTCTTTATGTGAATATTTCTCTTCTGTCTTATAGATGCACAAGGTGAAAAGCAACAAGGAATTGTGGGCTTTCCTCTTCAATGACTTCTTGCTCCTGACACATGCCGCTAAACAGTTTGCCTCCTCGGGTCCTGATAAACTGTTCAGCAGCAAGAACAACACTCAGCTGAAGATGTACAAACCGGTGAGAAACCAACACGAATCCACACACTAAAGGGTATTCATTGTGAATGTAAGGAAGTCATTCTACTTGGGTTTTGTGTTTGTACTGTATACATAATGAAATACCATGCGCAAAACAGCGCGTGAGACACAGACACAGAGTCTCTCGCTCTGCTTCTCCTAGCCTGTTTTCCTCAATGAGGTTCTGGTGAAACTGCCTGATCCTTCCAGTGACGAGCCCATCTTCCACATATCTCATATAGACAAGGTCTATATCCTCAGGACCGACAACATCAATGAGCGGTAAACCAACACTTGTCAATTAGGTGTTTGTACTTGTTTTAGGCTCATGCTGAGAGGGGGGGGGGGGGGAGTGGTGCATCCTTGATAAAGATTCCTAACCGCTAGATCTTCCGTACATTGTTTGACTGAGAATTGCTAAATTATCTGCAAATCGCTTTGGGTTAAAGTGTCGGCTATACCGTATTACCTTATTGAAATTGCTCCCACAGGACTGCTTGGGTTCAAAAGATTAAGGCTGCATCAGAAGACTTCATTGAGACAGAGAAGAAGAAAAGAGAGAAGGCCTATCAAGGTATGGCTACACACCAATGCAGTAATAACATTACAATATATGTGGGTTTATAATATTTAAGGGTAAATACAATTTTATGTCTGTGTGTAGCTCGCTCTATGAAGGCCAGTGGGATAGGAAGACTTCTAGTCACCGTATTGGAAGCTACTGAACTCAAACCATGCAAAGCTAACGGTAAGTTAACCGTACCCTAATGATATGATAAGCTAATGGTAACCTAATGGTACAGTAATAGTAAGCTAATAGTAAGCTTGGACAACTAACACTATTGACATTCTATTGACATTGTGCGCTCGTTAATGTAGTCTTAACCATCTCTGTTAATGGCGGGGTCAGTCATTCTTGTTAAGCTCCGCAATCCTCCGTAGAAGAATCCTCCGTGTAGAAGTATCTGATAATTTTGTCAACATGCACAGAACGGTAAGATAGCTAAATCCGAAGTGATATTTGTTTAAAGTGACTATACCTTTTTATGAATTAGGTAAAAGTAACCCATACTGTGAGGTCACAATGGGCGCTCAGATGTACACCTCAAGGACCATCAATGACACCATCAACCCTAAGTGGAACTTCAACTGTCAGTTCCACATCAAAGACCTCTACCAGGACGTCCTCTGTATCACCGTCTTCGAACGGGACCAGTTCTCACCTGACGGTTTGTCTTTTCTTCTTTGTTTCCTACCCATGACACTGGGTTGTCAGGGGCAACTTGTGTTCATTCATTCACTATGCACATGATGTGTTTTTCTGTCCCCTTCCATCCCTTTCTATTCTTCCTTCTGCCTCCACCAGACTTCCTGGGTCGTACGGAGGTTCCCGTGGCGACCATAAAGAAAGAGCTGGAGAACAAAGGCGCGGCCACGCGTCGTCTGCTGCTGCATGAGGTTCCCACAGGGGAGGTCTGGGTCCGACTCGATCTGCAGCTCTTCAACAACAAATAGCCATATATGGGCAGCGCTCTAACATCCGTTTCCTCTAAGAGGCCATCCAGATTGGCTGCTTCCTTTTTACAGCACACCCTAAAACAATACACAGGTAGCGCTAATCCATATTTGAGCATACCATCAGAGTTGGTCAGCATCCTTGTACATGATGCCTAACACCTGCCGTACCTGATCCTGGTAATATTACTCATTACAGCAATATCACTGCAAAACTCCAAATTATATTTATATAGCTACTTTCCACTCAAATCTAGACTGTCGAATAGTTCAAAAATGTAGTAATGTGCTGCTTTCTTTTTTCTTTTTTTACATATATATTTATTTTCTTACTATATCCCAATCGAGTTTAGGGTTTTGCCAAGGGTCCTTAACCAAGGCCATTTAATATTGAAGCTATGCACGGATTTTCATTTTATTTGATTATCTTGAGGATTTTGGTTAAAGAACAAAGAACACCTTCAGAATCTTTTATTGTTCAATAATAGCAATGATATTTGCTATTATATTATTATTTTTATTATTATAGTTGCAGATAGTTCTAGTCAACACTGACATGGAACATCCTGTAAAACATGGTCTGGGTCAGTTAATCTATATAGACATTAGTTTGATTCTGTATTGATTATAACTCTCAGGATGTGTTAGTGTTCTGGGTTGAAGTCTGTCACTGTAATGGAACGCTAATGTTATTTCTATTTTGTGTTTGTGTGTGTGTGTGTGTGTGTGTGTGAGACTGCCTGTGGTTTTGTTTGAGATTAATTGTGAAGGAATACTTAATCTAAGTAGATGCACATACTTTAGTTTTCTACCAAGTGCTTTTCATTTTATGGCTCTTGATATACTGCCATTGGTGAGTTGTAAATTCTAACCTTAATGAATCTATTTGTATTTCATTTTAAATTATTAAAATGCACCGTGCAATGGACTGGAATACGATCCAGAGTTCCTGCTTAATGCCCATTGTAAACTATATAATAATACCCTGTTGACCTTTTATAAGAATAATTTGGTAAAACCACATACAAATTATGTTGCTTTGAGTCCAAGAAACATAGTAACCCAAATATATTTCCTGTTCTATTTAGGTTGTGACTCAAATCTTTCACATAGTCTTAAAGAACAGCAGCTGCTCTACATTCAATGAAATTGCTTGTTCTCCCTAAACTTTGAGACAGATTCAGGCTGCCAACAATAACAGCAAACAATTTATGTTTTGGTCACAATTGTTAGTTTTTCTTGTTAATCCTGTTTTACCGTGTAATTGAATAGGATTTGCCAAGTCTGAAGTCATGCAGTCTTCTCTGTTGCCTCAAAACCTTGACTGATTAACTTTAATACCAGCATTGTAAACTGGCAACAACAATGTATAATAGCTGTTTTTATATTTCCTTTTATTTTAGTTATTTTCCTTTTAAGATGGTATCATCAATTTAACTTTTTGATTTCTCTCTCCATTTTGCTACAAGATAACCTGGAGCTCTATCCATTGGTCTCATGTATTATTGACCACTGGCAAGAAAGCAAGTGTTTATATTTATTTTAGTTTTTTATTTAAGCATGTGTGACTATCCAAAAGTTTGCATCAGCCATGCGGTGTCATCTTGAAAAACCAATAGTTGGAGTTTTAAAACTGTGTGCTGCCGAATTTTACATAATTTGTTCATCCTCTTTTGTGAGGTAATTTGAATAAACGTTATTTTCACCATTTACTTAAAGTAGACTATAGGCTGCTATTTGTCGTGCCTGCTGTAATTTGTTCTTTTTATCCTCATCACTTGTATTATTACTGTATTATTAATTTAAGATTCCTCTGTTTTTAATTTCCTGAATTCCAAAACATTTTCTTCTTTTTATATCCTTTGGCGTTTGTGGAATATTTGGGAACTACGTGGACTGCTATACATTTGCCGGCTTAAGCTTGAGATGTATTTGCTTTTGGCTTTTACAGCCATCTGCGTGCTCTTATGCTGTGTGTTTAGGGTCTGCCTAACAT
Source organism: Chologaster cornuta (assembly GCA_025434125.1). Taxonomy (NCBI): domain Eukaryota; kingdom Metazoa; phylum Chordata; class Actinopteri; order Percopsiformes; family Amblyopsidae; genus Chologaster; species Chologaster cornuta. Next base: position 13,050 of record JAODVN010155267.1, read on the forward strand.
GCTTCCTGGCCTTAGCCAATCAACATGCAGACATCCTAACCAATTGAGTGTGTTCTATTTCTACTCTTGCAATCAGGGTTTCATCTAATTAAAAATATTAATAAGTGATTGCTGTGAGAGTATTTTGTGACATGAATATGTCGCTTTACGCTTACGTTTAAGCATCAAATGTCACTTATTGCTATACCAAGTCTAGGTTCTAATATGAGTCCTTTAAATACCTTTGATGGTAACTATTCTGATGCTATTTATTGATAAAGGTCAATTAATAAAACATGTTCATCAAAATACTACATAACACACCCAAATGAACATGAATTTAAATGACCACTGGCAGTAGACAATGTGGTGCATTGAAATATTAAACTAGATTGAAATTCTAAAGCTTTATATTTCACCACAGGCAGGATGTGTGTGTGAGAGGGTAACATGGACATAGTCCATCATGACTTTTCCACCCTGCAGTTCTCAGACACCAATACTCTCAGCATGTAAGCCCAGGATGTGTAAACTCATATCATACTGTATCTGTAATTATCTAACTTATTTGTAAATGTGCTAATATTCTGTCTTTCCAGTCCATAATATGAACGGCAAAAAAAAAAAAAGGTTTTCCAGGGTTGAACAATGACAATGATTTCTAACCTATATATGGGAAATATTTGAATGGACTAATTACACAATGGCAATGAAATGTGCTTTGTCTATTACACCTTTTAATGTGCCAGTTATTTTCTCTTAATCTATTTTTTTGCTAATGGGATCGTGTTTGTTGTATTTATTCAGTGTCCTAGCTATTCAAACCAGGAAGATTTTCAGAAACGCCTCTGCCCTAACTCTATAATAAATGTATGATAGAGGGGATACACACAATAGAAAATGTATGACCAAAAGGGGAGAGAGGCACTGGGGATGAGAAAGAATAGGGGGCAGGGGAAGGCAGGATGAGGGTTAAAATAAGGAACAAAGGGAAAGCATCACGTCAGAGGGAGAGAACAAGAGCAACTTGTAAAGGAAAGAAAGAAATACACTTTTAAAGAAGCATGGCACTTAAAGTGCAGGAGAGCTGGGGGGGAGGGGGGGGGGTGCATTAGCAGTCTGAGAGACCCTGAGTTCCAGTCGACTCAGTCATGGGAATGATTTGATTAGCACCACATGAACAGCTGTCTTATGTAACACACATACACACAGCTTAGTAAGGAGAGATACTCTTAAATCAGCAGCAAGGTGAATGGGCTGAGAGAATAAGGAGTCACATTAAGGGCAAATCAACACATTATACAATAATAGACAATTAGTGTAATTAGTAAATACTGGGCGACATAGCAGTACTTGTCCTTGTTTCAAAACTTCTTGGCAATAATAAGTCCACACGGCATTGGCACACCTGATGACATGTAAATATCTGTATTACAATCTTTATTAGATGGCCACATATGTGCAACATTACTGTAGAGATGGAATGCATCACCAAGTTCTCCCATGAGAATTTGACTAAGTTCTTATGACTGGTGATGATGATGATGTTGATGGCACGTGCTCTTTAATTTGCTTGCTCTTTCAGATACCTATCGAACACATCTGGATTAATGGCTAGCGAGTTTGTCACATTTATACATTTTCTATTTATCTAGTCTATTTATGGATAGGTTGTTGAAAACTGGGAGTTAACTCATTTGGAAACCCACCCGGCTGCCCCACTGTCCCCTTGGTAATCGGATTAAATCGTACGATAAAAGTTACCTAAATGTATATCATTAATTGTAATTGACCGTCTCTCCGCGTGTGCCAGCTGGGCTGCTTGTGCTTGAGAGAGAGAGAGAGAGAGAGAGAGAGATAGAGAGAGAGAGAGAGAGAGAGAGA
>JAODVN010155673.1:0-14876 GCA_025434125.1 Chologaster cornuta
CACAGCTATCTACAGATAGCTGTGCTCAATGTGTATGGCATCAGCTTAGCCGAGTACATTGTGTTTGCTGTACATTAACTAGCCTGGTCACTGCAGTCTTTCTACATTTGTATAACAATGTAAGAGTTCTGTAGGATTGAGTTCACCTACCACAGGAATGGAAGTGTAGCTTGTCTCTGAAGGAAATGTGAAGACTGTTGCTGTAGTAACAGGACTGCTAGGGGGTGGAGTCACAATTAGTCCGGTTGTGCATATGTGAACCTGTGCAAATGTGAACAAAAGTGAGTTTGGAGCATTTGAACGACTTCCTCACCGTGGTTACACTTGGACCACAGAAACAAACTGAGAAGAAAGGCAAACATGACATGCATTCGGCCACACTTTCAATCTATTCCACTTCAACTGTGAAGTCTAGCGGATGTGCCTCACATTAAGCCCACATTCAGTTATTTTAACAGTAGGGAAGTTCCCTTTCTAAACCAGAAATGCACACTTGGCTGTGGCTCAACTAGATCTACGGTCACCTCTGACACACACTGCAGCTACATACAAGTGACACTTGGCAGGCAATGTTATTGGCCAAGTGAGGAAAGTTGATTTCCCCACCAAAAGAAGGCAAAGTGGCCCGGCTCGTTGCCTGAATCATGGTGGTGTCGTGGCAACAAGGCCACACTGTCTGACACACAATATCTCTCTGTAGCCTGTGGTCCCGCTCCACGCATGGCTGACCGAGACAGAGCCGCCTCTCAAGGTGAATCATAACAGAAAGCAGGCCAGCTTCAGATTCAATCTAACCCGCCACCACAGGGCACAGGGTGTGCCAGGAGGGTAAAGCTAAATAGGAGCATTAACACTGCCTCTACACACACACACACGCTACAAGGGTACATACAGCACATCCATTGTAAAATAGAATTAATAGGTGTACAAATTAAGACATGAGCTAGCATGTTCGCTTCTCACCAGGGCTGTGTTTGCCACCTACCACTATGTCATGGAGAAACTATCAGGTTGCCCCAAGAATATTATGTAGAAGACTGTATGCAGTCACAGCCTCTTTCTTCACAGACAATTCTCTTTGTGCCTTTGTGACAAGAGTACGATAGACAACGGGTGGGCACACATTTCCCAGGGTAGACTCTTGAGGCCCTGAAGGCAACTACTCCTTTGTTGCATGTCTTTCTCCCTTTGCATTGAATGGAGAGATGAGTAGAGAGAGAGAGAGAACATTCCCTTCATCAAGCATGGTGCTTTGTAAATCAAACATATCACCGGTTTCCACCACTGTCACCGGAGAGAATCACCTTACAGCCCTTGCCTGGAGGCTCTAGAAAGCTGACAGTACAGTATCTGTTCAGTCATTTGCAGATTAAAACAAAGACTTTAAGGACAGTATACCTAAATACCTAAGGGTATTTAACGAAAGAGATCACTGTAATTATAGAGGATGAAAACAAACTGGAGTGATGTACTACATAACTCTGGTTTCTGTTTATGTTTGTTGCCTCTTTGTAGTATTGTCAACACGGTAGTACATGCAAGCGAGCGCACCCACACACACACACACACACACACAGCAGCAGCAGGAGTTCATTTTCAAAAAGGCTGTTGATTCTGAAGGGGCTGGGGTGTGAAGGTCTTTGCACGTACATGTCAGCATGTCTGACTATGGTGACAATGACAGAAAAGGAAAATAAGCTTGCGGAACGCTTGATAACAAATATGACAACACTTCAAAATAAGACCTCATCGTGACAACAGTGTCACTATGTCAGCAGATATGAGCCTTGCTCCTGAATTTCTTCACACAAAACACCAGCTGTGTATGTAGTGAAAATGAGTCTACACAGCGCGCCCATACTTTGGAGCACAGCCAAACAGGCCTGTTTTTGTGTTACAAGCGCCCGCACACACACACACTAAATACATTCTACCGCTTATTCTTTAATCACCAAAGGGCAGAACAGAACCTCACAATGCGTGAGAATGTATCTGAGCTGCAAGATAAAGATAAATGCATATGTTATGCACAGCATGTGCGTGTGTTTGCATGCATGTCAAGACTATCGCGCTCCAGAGCCAAACTCGGACTCCAAAGTCTGGCAAACATGCAATGAGCTGCAAGTCACTGCCATCTCCCGGGTTGCTGTGGAAACCTCGGGGGCCTAAGAATAACTTCTTTTTTCCCCCCTTTCCTTTTTTTTTTTTTGCGTGCTAGCGAGAGTCACGCATCTGTGATTCCAAATGGTAGGAGGGAGCAACAACCGGCCTGTTTACTGTGACTATGTGCAGCGGGACAGTGGGGGAGGGGGGGGGGGGGTCAGGTCAGTGTAATTGCTGACAGCGGGAGCACGGAGCATTTGACAGGAAACAAACAAACAAATCTCCTCCGGCTGGCCGTAAAACTCTCTGCGCTTGTGTAAAAAGGCCGCTAGCGCTGCTGCCTATAGCTGCTACGCTATTGCTCGCCTCCATCCTACGCTGAGCACAATGGATGACATCCCTTTAGGCTCTCCAGCAGCGGCCATTACCGGGAACACAATACTGTGCGTTAGAGCCTCACACAGCGCGTCTGCACACATTACATTTTCTGCCTACAACGTGCTCGTCCTGTACGAGCCAATGATCTGCATTGCAGCATGTTCCCTTCAACGCACGCACACACACACGCGCACGCACGCACACGCAGTGTCTCACCTGTGAGGGGGCGCTGCAGGAGAGACCCCCGCTGATCTCACCGATGCGTGCGGCCGCCGTGGGGTTGCTGGAGCTGATGAGGACCGGCCCGCTAATCTCCATGGAGTGCCGCTGCGGGGGCGGGGCCAGCGAGGGCTTGTGGGACATGGTGAGGGAGGTGAAGGAGTGGCGCTTCTTGCTGTTCTTCTTCTCCCCGGCCCGGTGGTGGGCGCCGTTGCCCTGGGGCCCCGAGGAGGCCCCCTCGCCCGACTCCCCGTTGGAGTCGGGGGGCTTGTCCAGCTCTATGAGCTGCCGCGCCGCCGTGTTGAACTAGGGGTCAGAGGGCGTGACAGACAGAAAACAGGACGGATAAAGAAAAGTGGGTTTGTTAACGCAATAGCAAACGCCGTCATCCTCCATAAGGAAGCTAGCTGAAGCCCAGCAGCTCCTGTCTTCATCTAGACAGATGTGGAGATCTGACAGGAGTTCAGGGAGAAGCGGCTCAGGGGAATTAGGGGCCTGAGGACTGAAGGCTTGCAAACCCTTTTCATGTGAGGCCAAAATCAAAAAGGAGAAACACTGAAAAGGTTTTACGTTAATCACAGGGAGCGCTATTTCAGTGTCACAGGTTGCCCCCGAGCGCCTTGCCCTCCGATTGGGACATTAAAGCCAATAATTTAACAGAGACCCAGCAGAAAGTCCACCTGACTTACACAGAAGCACTTAAAGAGACATTGAATCAAGTCTCAAGCTTCAAACTAAGTGCACTCGTTATTTGCACTTTTTATAACTAGACGTAGTCAGTATAAATATGAATATGTATTTGTCTTCTAACTCCATGAAATATACAGATACATATTCTGTTTATGAATGTGCCATGACTGATGTATGCACTCTTAAAGTAAAGTCTTCCCACACTGAGAATAATATTTCCAGGGGAAAATGCTTCTTTGTAGGAGAATGATAAAGTCTACCTTTTGAAAAGCACCATGGGAGAAAATGTGTTATTCTTATTCAGCTATATCTCTACCTTGTGATAAAAGCCGCAATTTCTTCAGGGACTTTTTATTAAAAATGGTTTCAATACTTTTTTTTTTTTTTTAAGATAAGATCTAAGTTTCCCTCTTGTAGTTTCAAATGTCATATTAATGTTGAGGCATTGTCACAGATCACAGCACCTGCAGAGCTAAGTGAGAGAAAGACTAACGTCAAATTTCTGATGTTGTTTCTGAAATATATCTGAGCATGTGGAAAAGACTCGCGTTTTGAAATGTGTCGAGAAAACGTATCAGAAATGTGAGTGCAACTGGTGCTGACTTCACCGAGAGATGTGTTACTCGAGGAACTACAGGTGGGATCAGGGTGGTCAAGTGGTCTGGTTGTTGGGCTCCCAGCGGAAAGGTCATGGGTTCGAACCCCGGTGCTGGCCTACCTGTAAGCATCCTTGAGAAAGATGCCTAACCCCTAACTGCTCACCGTTGTTGGTCGCGCCATGTGTTAGGCAGCAGTCGCCATCGGTGTATGAATGTGTGTGTGACTGGGTGAATGTGAGGCAAAAATACTGTAAAGCACTTTGAGCGGCCGAGAGGTTAGAAAAGTCCATTTACCATTTTTATTTTACAGGAGTTTAAATGTGGAAGAATGTTACAGACTGGCTTACCTCTACGTAAGAGATAGGGAAGATGCCAATTTTATCTCCCAGCATTCCCTCCGCCCAATTTTCATCCACTCTTCGGATCACAGTCAGAATATCATCCTGGAATTCAAGTAGGAAACAGACAGGGTAGCCCATTATTTGGATCCTGCTAGCTAGAAGTTTCCACTCCTCTAGGAGCAGGGAATAATGAGATAGAGCCAATTGAAGGGCAGCAAAGCGAGCTCTTCTCACTAAAGCCTAATGAGCGGTAACGGATATCGGTTTGGAAAACCAGCCTAGTAAGCATTTTCTTTGTTTCATTATTGCTCATGTACAGCAGTAGGGTAAAAAAAAACTATGACATAAAGTGAATTGGAAAACGGTGATAAATGTACAGTAAGGCGCTTAAAAGGATATAGCTGTTGAATTTAGTGGACTACTGTAAAGCCCTCCAAGTTCAGGCTGTATATGTCGTCAATAATGGCACTGCAGTCTAATTACAGCTAATGCTCAGTAGTACATGCACTGGCTCTTTCAGCCAGCAACATTTTACCATGGTACCAGTGGATCGTTTTGTGTGGGATCATGTATAAGGTTTCTCAGAGAGCACAGTAGTATCTTGACCAAATGTACCCTTGCAAGTAGACAGTGTCACTGTAATTACTAGTGTGTTTTTAGCCTGAATGACCACGTGGCAACGTGCACGCATACACAGTCTTTTATCCCAACAGCTGCTGGCTTTTCAAATAAAATAGGACTAGACCTGTGACTAAGTAATGTACTCACAGATCCTTTTTATAAAATACCTTAATCCTTTAATAAATTCCTTATCCTTCTTCTGAGACATTTTATCATATTATTCTAGCGATGTACAGTGACGTAAGCTAATGTGGAGGCCTATGTCTGTGTGTGAAAATTGCTGCACGTGCCTGTATTTATTCACTGTATTGTTAAATTTACCGGCCAATATACCGGTATATACATCATTATATTGGAATTTTTCCAAAAGAGATCAAATTTGACAATATCGTTTATATCAATAGTTATATTATGCATTTATTCATGACTTTTGTTTTTGTTCGTCTCTCCCTCCATACCTGCATTTAGTTTGTTCAGAGTGTCAAAGGGGCGGAGACACCAGAGAAAGCTCACATGTCAATTAATGTCACTAAAAATTTAAAATAAATCACATTTCCGTTTTTGTTTTAGCCCACTTTATAGAAAATACCGACATATATCGTGTATCGCTATTCAACCTAAATATATTGCGATATTATTTGTGATCCATATCGCCCAGCCATACTGCTAATGTAAGCCAATCTGCCTCCTCGGGGACATTCAAGTTTGACTCTGCTCTGCACACAGTCTCACCTTGGAGAATGGCAGACAGTCCTTATCAGCCTCCTTGTCTTTCAGCTCAAAGTCGTACAGGGCCTTGCACTGCGGCGGTGGCTGCGGCAGAGGTTTGATGATCTGGACGAAGTTGGTGGGGAAGAAGCCATGCACGCCGCTCATCTCGCCGTGGTACCAGTTCTCGTCCACCTGCCGGCGCAGAATGATGATGTCACCCTTGCCGAACTTGAGGTCGCCGGGCTCCTTGCCGTCATAGTTGTAGAGGGCCTTGGCACACGGCAGCTGTGGCACGCCCTGTGACAGAAAGAGAAGAAGTTAAAGGCATAGTCAGCTAGTGTAAAGATAATGCACTTTGTCAAACCCACGAAATATCTCCTTGCACTTCGCTAGCTGCTCACCGTTCTCTGTGCGTGTTGAGAAGACGCAATTTGGTACTTCTACACAGCCCTGGCTCCGTAAACAGGAGGTGGCGATCACCGACACAACAACAAAGCCGTTTGGCTTCGCGATGCATTTCAAAAAGCAGAGCGGAGCTTCTGAGAGTCGTTTTGATTTGAGCTCAATGTTAGCAAGCGTTCTCGGGGGCTCAAACAAGCCAATCCACAAGCTGAGCAGTGTCTCCAAAAGGTTTGGGTCACTATTTAGTCACGTTTACAATAGAAGCTATAGAAAACGATTATGGATGTTACAGCTCCTGAACAGAACGCATACCGTGTGTGTTTGTGTGTGCGTGTGTGTGTGTGTGTGAGCCGTAGAGTGACAGAGTACATGTTGGGGGCTCACGTTGTCTGCGTGATGAGCTTGGCTAGCGTTCTTGACTATTTGACTAAATTCATCCCCCAAACACTCGGGCCTGTCCCTTCATCTGCCAGAGGAAGGTTTTGTGGTCCCAACCTGCCAGTATAGAGCCCTGAAAAGACCATTCAGGGGGTGACGGGGGGAAAAGGAGGGAGTGAACAGCAGCAAGGGAGGGGAGTGTCAATGAGCTTCATTCACGGTGGGCTTCTATGAGGTGGGATTGGGTCCAAACTCCCCTCTGCTCCAACACATCCTCTGCCGTGCTCGGAATCCCAATCACCGGTCGACGGTGGCTTGAACTCTGCGGAGGAGCAGGGAGCCCAGGAGGGGCGACGAGGCAGCAAGGCAGGTTAGCGGTACAGTCCGAGAGGGGCTGTGCTGGACCCTTGTTATTAAAGACTAAGCATTTAAAAGGCTCGGGGGGAGAAGAGAGTCAAAGTACAGCATGAACCGTGATGGTGAGCCAAAGTGACACTACCACCACTGCAGAGGCTCGCACAGAGCCAATCCCTCTCTTGCTCCACTGAGCTGGCCTGTGGGGAGGAAGGGGGTCATACACCTCTCTATCTCTTCTCTCTCCCCCCCCACCCCACCCTGCACAAGAACTGGGCATCGTTCCAGGGGCAAAACAGGCCTCGGGGGGGCTGCCCACGCCTGGCAGGGAGTTTTGTGATGGAAATGCAAGTGAGAATTAAAGCGGTGCCATCTCTTTCCTTTTAAACAAAACCAAGTGGGTCTAATTAGAGGGCCAAGGGCCTAATGCTGTCTCCACTAGGAAGTGGTTTGACAGTTTCCCTGGTGTGTGTCTGTGTGAACTGGGCATACCAAGTCATTTAAAAAGACAAATACAGAAAATGACACAATGAAACAAAGCTGAAAACAATGATTATTCAATCTACCAAACATAAAAAAAAACTAATGGAAACTGTTGAGACTACTCCCATTGATAATTCCAGCCAGTTCTTTAGAACGTAAATGCTGTTCTAGTCAATAATCCACAACCCCGGTAAGTCCAGACATAATAGTGAAATATCACCATGCAGACTGCTTCACCGCTTTCTAGGCTCCTGATATCCCTTGTCCGGGCCTCACACTAGAGCGGTTGTCAGCAGATTTCCCACATTTCCATGTTTCCCTCGGCGTACCGGAGGGAGGGAGAGCGAGAGAGAGAGAGTAGGTGTGTGAGAGCGAAAGAAAAAAATGTGTCTGTGTTAGTGGTGGTAGGACCGGGGGGGGGGGGGTTAATATCCGGATTGCATACTGTGCTCATGTCTCTGCAGTAGACCAACATAAAGGAGCCCCATAAAGGGCCTCGTCTTGACCTAACATCCCATCTGGAGTAGGAGAAAACAAGGAGGTGGTTATGCTAACAGCACTGAGTAGACAAGAAAGCAGGGCCCACCCCCCAACACAAATGCTACAATCTATTCACTTCTCCAGTACTATAGCTACACAGGGAAAGACACGCGCATGCACACACACACACACACACACACACACACACATCGTCTGCGCTTTAATAGCTTTTAACACCTCCCCAGAGACAAGCAGAGAGGACTGCGGTAGGGCACATCTTCCATACTTGAGGCTGTGCTGCATGCACAACAAGCCTCCTCCTGGGACAATACAGGACTCCATCACAAAGGAATGGAGAGAAATAATGTAGACTTTAAAACAGTCAAGAGCAGAGAGTTTCCTTAGCTTCCTCATTCTCTAATGCAAGTTCATTAAAGTATAGAGCCAGTACCCAGCTTCTAGTATAATCTTATAATATTACGAGTTTACGCTTACACAGACAAAAACAACTTGAGTAAATATGCAAATTCTGGTGGATGAACAAGCAAGCACTTCTGAATTATCAATGAGATTACTTCAACCAATGTATTGTACTTTGCTAGTCCTTTATAACAATGGTAACAAGGTAATTATTTACATCTTCACAGAAACATTACACGTGTGTGTCTGTGCGCCCCTAAATACTGTTTCACGGGTTAAATAAACATTGTATTACACAAAATAAAATGTAAAAACTAAAAACTGAGAGACATGCAATTGCAATCCACTATTTTATTTAGTCAATACAATCTCTCCAAATAATATACCATACAGGGGTTAGGTAACAATACAAACAATATCACACACTTTCCAAAATATAAAGCCAGAGAAGCGATTGCACTATCCCAGAGTTAATGTTGTGCGCTGCAGTGGAAGTGATTGGTTTTTGACCTGCTGACCAAGCAGACTGAGATCAGCAGGTAGCAATACTCACATAGCACAATGTTAGCTGCTTTCTGTTTCTAAAGTTATGGAAAGCACACACCTTAAAAGTGCAATCTTTCCTTTACTGTAGCCTACATAATGCAATTACACCAGGCTCTAAAGGAATTTGTCTAGAATGTGCTATGCCACAGTCATTACTAAGTTACACTTTTACACTGTCTCATCCAAATGTCAACAAGTAGATTGAACTCATGCATGCACAAAACCAAGTCTATAATTTGACAATAATTAGACACAATTAAGTAATGCCTAAACTAGAGCCCCCTATATGCCTATAAAAACAGGTTGCACAACAGCATTGCAATAAACAAGTCCACACATCCATCTGATCTGGTATGATGTAACCACAACTAATGCTGCAACATAAATCAAGCTCAAAGTGTGAAGTGACACAAAGTTAGTGCAGTGGCTTCTGCTCACATGCTGCCGTGTTGGCAGTTTGTTACAAGCTAAAAGGTATCATTTGTTGTCTCAGCAGTCCAAGCCTCTATATAAAAACACACACATACATCTCAGCAGCTTCCGGAGGTCTGCTAGGGTTGGAGACCAGACTGTCAGACTGACTGAGGTGGGCTGACTGTCTTGACCCCTCAGCCTATACCAGGCCTACACATCATTCTAATGGGGACTGCAGCATGTGATTTAACACACTGCCCCAGCAGGTGAGACATTTGTGCACTCACTAACCCAACACCGTTTTACAGAAAATCCCGCCACTTGCGTAGTGCCCCAGTGAGCGGGAACGTCGCATTGTGGAAGTGCGGAATTCTGAGGGTCATCTTGTTTTCATTTCGAGCCCCATTATGTGGAATTGGTTCCTAATGGTCCCATTTATGGCCAGTGTGGGGTAACCTCCTTCCACTGCCTTCCCCCCACAACATGTCTCCTCGCCCTGGGGCCTCTCATGACACACACACACACACACACACACACACACACACAGGAGAGCAGAGATGGCTGAAGCAGACAAAGGGAGCAGGAGTCATGTGTAGTGTAAAGCAGGCCAGTGGCCAGACAGAGAGCACTAAACAGGTCTGCCGATCTAATCCAGGAAATGTAATCCAGGAAGTGATTAGTTACTAGAAAGTAAAACAGTTTCAGGAAGTATTTAAAAAAAATACAAAAACGTGTAAGAAAACTACATTTGGCGTGAATGCGGATAAATAAACACCTCTCTCTTGCCCCCCACCCCCTGCCCCAGTTGTACTCTCACAGCAAGAGCTCCGGAGGAGACACCCGTCACCGTATGAAGCAGTTAGGAGACACACCTTTCCCTGCCAGCGCTGTTGTCTCCCACTTCAACTCTCTAAGACAAAAGTAGAGAAGGGTAAGAAGAAGAAAAAAAAAACGTACACTCTGGTTTCTATGGCAACTCCACACAGGAGGCCTTTTCGGCTATTTATGGGTCTCTAACAATGTTGTGTATCTTATGAAAAGAGTCATTCAGAATCCGAGGAGTGTCCGGTTCGCGGTGGAGGAGGGGAGCCCGGTCTGAGGTCAACGTCTCACCTCCACTTGGGAGACAGAGACTGTGGTGGCGTTGTGGGAAATACATTAACACTTGACTGCATTTCAGAAGGAGGTTTGATATGGGTTTGATTGCCATTGGTTACATTTTGCGCGAGCACACATACTGTACACACACCTGAATGTGTGGTCCAAAGGACTGTTGAGTATATTTTACTGGTCTTTTGCATTACCCAAATGTTTTTGACAGTTTCCTCCTACTGAAGAAGCCTCTTCTTAAAGTAAATAGGTTGATATATCGCTGTGTCTCACACTCTCTCACACTCTCTCTCACACACACACACACACGCCGTCTTTGACCCCTACAAACTGACTTTGAGTTTGACTGCCCGCTTCTGACCCATAGCAGCAGTGTGGTGACTCATGGGAATTACAGTCCTTCACAGTGATCAAAGCCATCAGTCCAGCAGAGCGGGTACATGGCTCAGAAGGCGGCCATGTGTAAACAAGGAACTACGTGGAGATTTCAGCTGAAAAAGTGTGAGGGCATTTGGGGGGGGGGGCTGGGAGGTTCTATATAAACATTGAACACATGGAATTACAGCTAGCGCTGAGGGGGAATTTAGTAAACTACAGATTAGTCATCAAAAATAACACATGTTAGCAGGAAGGTGTTCTGGATTCATGGAAACACTATGGAAACAGAGCCAGCCACACGGTTTTGCTAAAGCTGTGCATGTGGCTGATGTACACCGTGTTGCTGCAGGGACACCGTGTAAAGGTGTAGCCCTGCATGCTGATCTGGCAGCAGAGTGGAGTGGCAGCAACATAACTTTGTGTCTCGCGTCAGTTGATACACCAGGCTGCACAAGGGCCCTCATGGGAACCCACCCTCGCTGCAGCGCAGAGGGGAGGGAGAGAGAGGACCCAGGGAAGCAGCGAGGGTCACACTTTGATGGTTCTGCAGGGCTAATCTGTGTAACCCGGGAAACAGGAGCCGTGGCTAGTCCGATAAAGCTAGAACAGCTGGTGGTGGAAGGCGGGAGAGATGGCATATGTTCCGTCTCCAATGATTACAGAAAGCACAAACATGAAATGTCTTACACGTGACATTTCAGAAAGATAGTTGTTAAATGTATCCCGCAAAATGTCATGGATCAGTCGACGCCAAGTATACCGCGGGCCAGGCAAACAAAGGCACCTGTGACCCGACCGGAGCATGCTTTGTGCCGTTATGAACTAGAGGACAATCTGTCCTCTTTCTGCTTCTCACAGATGCTCTGAAAGTACTGTGGCCTCTCTATTCCAACATCCTCTCATCAGCGTGTTTAGCTTCTTCCCACATGCCCAGTTGTTCGCTCTTGGATGAACTCTCCAGCCACAAAGGTCATCGTCAAGCCAGGCGGTCCTTAATTTCATGTTTCCGCCCAAACGGTTGACTAACAGCTACGGGAAGAAGCGAAGGGAATGGCATGACAGAGAAGGCATCTCCCAAACATCGCCAATGAGCTCCAAGGCACACACACACACACAACACTGAGCTAGCTTTGCTGTAGCAGGGGTATTCACTTTACAAATGTCACAGTGTCTATGTATCACACACCAGTAGGTATGAGCTGAATACTAAGCGTCGCTTCAAATCAATCTCCACCGCGCCGGTGAAAGCGCACAGTGTTTCGCAGCCTTTTGTTCCACTTAAGTCATTCGGGGTGAGCCACCTGCTCTGCTCGGGAAGACTGCAGCGATTGAGCCAAGGCACTGCCACTGGGAGAACCTCTGCGGACTTTCACGGTCCCCGGGAACATCCGGAAAATACGCAAGCATTTCAGGCGAGCAACTCTTTATCGCAGCCCAGTTGCATTTGACGGATTATTGAATCGGTTCCCTATCACGATTTCCCACCAATTGACCAGTGTGGACCAGTAGCGGGCTTACAGTGCTTTGTTTGCATTGGTCATTGGTCAATAAACAAAGCCGGGATATTGACGTAGATGTGGCAATGGGGCCGGGGCACAAACGCCTCACCTGTGGTCCAATTTGAAGAGCAGAGCAGCACCGACCAGCCTTCACCATCTTGAGAGATGTCTTGAAGAGAGTGCGTGTCGGCGCGCGTGCTTGTGTTTGTCCATTCCAGCGCAGTACAGCAGTGTGTGTCCCGTTTGCCGTGCTCCCCCAACAAACAGTAACGAGTCAGTGCTATTTTTTTGCCTCTCTGCCAACTGCCGTGCGCTCAGTGCAGGAGGTAGACTCAGGCTCTGAGGTCAGGGCCTGTGCTACACTTGCTCTCCCCCAGAACTGGTCTTAGCAGACCTGTGTTAGACCAGTACAGACCGCCTTGAGAATTAACTCGTTCATGCCACTACCACAGTAAAGGAAGCCTTACAGCCTGGCTTTGAGTCTTAGCTATCCCAGAATACTGTGCTGTAAAAGGTGTGGCATGGATCTATGCATTCCCAGAACAATATGTCCTGAGATTAGCAATTGATAAGAGGCAAATGGGTGCACCGTAAAGTGACTGGAGGAGTTAGTAGGGGCCAGAATCCAGTCTCAGGTTGCCGTGGTTACTCATCAGTCTGCCATAATTCTATTATGGGCTGCCTAGCAGGGCAGAACAGATGCCGGTGTGTAGGCTGTTCACATAAGTGGTGGCTAATGGGGCTCTCTCCTTGACATTATCAGCAATGGGACAACACCTTCCCGGCACGCAGAATACAAATGCAGGCTGTCGGGACCACTCATTCAATCCCTGTCGCTTCAACAGCTTTGTGTGAAGAGACTGCTTGTGGTCCCAATGTGCACCTGTGTTTGCGTGGGCGCGTGCGGTGTGGGAGAGCAACGTGCCCTTACAGATCTAAATCTGGCTGTGACTCATTAAAGACAAACATCGTTGAGAGCTGGTCCCCACCCCACCGAGAGAGACGTCTGTGAAAAACAGGTGGAATTGTTTTCATGGGACTGCATAAATAGGACCTCTACTAAGGAATTAACCCTTTCACTAGCCTGATTTATTCCCACCACACATGTACATTTAAAGTTCCTATGGAGACAATAGAATGCCCATTTCCTGAAATGCAATGATTGATTCAAGACATTGAAAATCTTGTGGGATCCTAATGGTACGCAGGTGCTGCTGACTGAGCTATTTATGGCAGACAGTTTCAAGCTTCATTCAGCCACCCCCATTAACCTAGCGGGGATGAGACTTATGACCACCAATAGTTATATATTATTGTTAAAGGTGCTGTGTGGACCAAGTACAGACTTGTCTGCACCAGTCATTTCTGGATGCACCTTCAGCGACATAGAAACGTACTGCACCGCTTGGAAGTGTCATGGGACCATTTCCCATTTATACACCAAAAATCTTCAGAAACCATTTGATGGCACAGATGCCACAGTCGCAGACACCTTCCACCTTCTCTTCCTCTGATCCGGTATATAGTTTAAACAACACGGGACGGCTACATCAAACTACGTGCTAAAAACCTAGACAAGGCAAATAATATAGAAGACACAAAGCTCAAATTCCATTAAGAATGGTGTGTGTGTGTGTGTACGTGCAAAAGGCAGGGTTATCTCGGAAGGAAACACAAGAAAGGGACAGTGATTAAGAGGCTTACATTTCAATGTGTCTCCTATGGCTCTTTCAGACTAAACAGTTCTAACGACTCAGTTCTACCCAGTGGTCAGCTCCACCCAGAAGTGCACACCTTCAACAGATTTTTTTTTCTGTTTGCATTTGCACTGCCAGCAGGAACGCTGAAGCAACATTTAGCCAGCAGACAGTTGGCATCTGGTGTATAGCAGCATACAAAAACAACAACAACATGGAAGACATGCACCTACTAACAGTTGTTGTTGCCTTGTGGCTGGCAACGTCTGTTATCTCCTTACAATTTTCACTCTTTCCGCTCCCACCCAGCAAATACAAATGTGTGGTTGTTGTGACCACCCACGGTGCAAAGGAGATGCAATCTCATTCACACACTAACCAGTTAGCGCAATAATATTGACATAATCTCCTATAATTGCCATAAATCATAGCAGCCCACGCCATATGCACTGGGCTCACTGCCGAATCATTCTGTGCCCCGTCACTGCTGAGGTAGATGCCTATTCTATGCTGAACCCATTTAGAAGCCACCTAGCCCAGGGGGTTGGGGGTCCAACTCCTGAAAATGAAAGTCCGAGCACATCAAGACTGAGCCTTGGGGATAGGAACTGAACACTTAACATGCCAGCAATCCAGTCGTCCGTAGATGACCAATCATGGCCCACCACCCGCAACAAAGTGTCAGAGGTCAAACTGCCACCTTGGGAATAGAGGTGGGACCCAATTGTAGACTGAACATATCTTAGGGCAGACAAAAACACATAAAAGCAACATGCTAGCTGTCGATGATTTGGATTGACCATCTAATGTAGGGCTTAGCGATTGTTGCAAAAGCTATTTAGCAGTAGCTACGATTATTTAAGAAAGTAGATGTATATGATGCTATTATGTCCTTGGCGGTGCCGACAGACGAGCAACGAATGGGCTGTACAATAAGTGCTTGTTGACAGTCGGCCCATGAAGCGATTTGTTTTATTTTAAAAAATCTTGTACGCTGGACCCCACACACACACACACACACACACACACACACACACACACACACACACACAC
>JAODVN010155779.1:0-14874 GCA_025434125.1 Chologaster cornuta
CACACACACACACACACAGAGAGAGAGAGAGAGAGAGAGAGAGAGAGAGAGAGAGGGAGAGGGAGGCAGCCACTGCCACTTTGCCAGGAGGGAGGGGTGGAGGGATGGATAGCGGGAGGCAAGAGGGGAAGAAAAAAAAAGACGCAGGCACAAGGCAGCTCACATTTCAAACTTGCAACGTGGGGGGAAGGGCCGTGCGTGTGCGTGTGTGTGTGTGTGTGTGCGTGTGTGTGTTCAGTAGACAGCGCTGCGTCGGTCTAGAGCAACCCCCGAAGCAAGAGAGCCGAGCCTCGATCAATTCCCTTAAGCCTGCGTGTGTCGGTGGCCGTGATGGCGGAAGACGCGAGCGTCGGCGACAGAGGCTCTCTGGATAGGTGTAGCCTCAGCTACACGTTAAGACCCCCCTGTCTCGGCACGCCGTCTCCTTTAAGCCGTCAAACTGGTCTTTGTAATTAAGGAGGGAAGGGGGGAAATGGGCGGGGCTGCCATTGCAGCTCCCCGATGGTGTTATATTGCGGGGGCGGGGCCAATTAGAGTGCACTTGTCTCTCAGCGCACATGAGCTGGAGTGAGCCTTAGATAAATAATTACACAACTGTAAAACATGTTAGCGGTACAGAGAAAGTGTGACACGCACACGCACGCACACACACACACACACACACACACACACACACGTTGCCCGAGGCAGATGATTCTAGCTCGACGCCTCTATTGTCGTCAGCCAATGAAAATGTTCGAGTATTCTCACCCTCCTGTGAGTCTGCTCAGTCATCAAATTAGCACATCTGAATAGTGGCTAAAACCGAATGAGCACTCCACCGAAACGTACGTTGGCTACATGTAAACATTCGCGTTGGAACACAAGCGACGTCGCAACGTAACACCCCCGAGAGCCCAAGTGGCTGTACACGACCGCTTTGTATGCTAACACAGTCAACCTGAAAGAAGGGGAAACAACAGTCGTCCAGACAAGCTAAACATCCCTTATCTTAGCCCTCCCTTACTGTAGGCTTGCTCTCCCAGCAAGTGTATTGCCTTGAGTTAACACCCTATGCCCTATAGGAGGGGAACGACAGCTATATCATAGTTGACCTGACACAAGTGCTTAAATTAAAGTGATCAACCAGCGATGTATAGTATATTAATATTATAAATAATATTACTGCAATGTAAGTCACAGTTAAAGACACCAGAACAATTGTTTAGACTAACTGTACCAGTATATGAAATCACATTTAAAGGTTCGTGTCATGGCTGCTTGTAATGCTTTTCCGATTGAGTCTCAATTCAGCCGCTGCTTGTAGGCAAATACGGTCAAGGCCACCAACAATGTTTTGAGACATCCGTGTTATTTTCTATTTAGGAAAAGCCTCAGCTAAATGTTACCTTTGGGCAAACCGAGTGCAGTTGGAGAGCGCAAGGGAGGAAAAAAATTTTGGCCTGTGTCGCTCTCACTTCGTTATTGAGAATAGAAGAGAAGACTTTCCTACCACAAGATGACATGCCTGACTAGTATGTGTTTAGCCTTCCCGGCACGCACGCTAAAGCCTGACACAAGATCAACAATTTACAATGATGTAGCCATTCTGCAAATGGCTACTTAATGATAGTTTTACTGGAGAATTAATTAACATCTACCAGAGGATAAGAGAATTTCATTAATGATTTATGGCACGGAAGAATGTTAAATGTGCAAAGTTTTGGTTATTTATCCTCTGGGGAGTAATTCTGGTTTATTGCCTAATTGCATGTTTAAACAGGGGAACATATGCAAGAGTCTAGCCTCTGCTAGTTTCTGAAATTCATGCTCAGGCTGGTCTAAAACCTACAGAGCCAACTTTATGAAGTTACACCTTAAAATCTCTTCTTGGCAAAACAATGACACAAGAAACTGCTGAGACAGATATGTTTCCAGTGAAAACACAGAGTAGCAATGCACTACAGACATTACAATGAACTATGGTTTTCAAACTATGGATTTGGTCAGGAAAGGAGAAAAATGTATTGTTACTTTTATTTATATTGTGTGGATTAAGTCAAACATTAACACTATAAATAAAGTGTATCCGTAATTACTGTTTATTTACAAGTATAACGTAGCTTTTAGTTATGTTGCAACTAAGAGTAGCAATGACAAAGCAGCACAACATTGGGAATTTCAGCCCAACTAATTAGCTGGTGAAAAGCAGGGTTTTACCAGGCATTTGTTACGGTAGAATGGAGTCTAAAGGAGCTGAAAAACGCTCTGCTGGTCCCCCAACCTTGTAAGTTGGTGCCTTCTTTAGCTGTTTAGAAATGAGGAATTCCAAGAGCTTGCTGAAGCGCAAGCAATACTGGAAAGTACCACTCTGAGCACCAAAGGGGGAAGATTTGTGATTATGTGGTCTCACACCGGACTGAACCATTACTCTCGCCAGAGGGGTGGGCCCTGTCTTTTATAATAAAGTGACTGTATGACACTGATGTCAGAGCCTTGGAATGTGTCGCATGACAGCAAAAAGGAGCACTGCCGTATTTATCCATAGAGCGGCTATGACCCCCCCCACCCCCGTCTCCTTGACAGTGGTGCAGCTACCACGTGCGTGGCTCTGCCCCATGGTGAGACAGCCAAGTTAATTCCATTCACAAAGAGGTCACAACAAGCAGATGGACAGATGGATTCTTACTGACTCTCCCAGCCCCCAATGTATTGTACCTGCAAAATGGATAGAAAGCTACACACTGGCATGTCCTCGAGTGTAAATGTTTTCAGCAGTCACATTTGCAGATTCACACACCGTGTGCACAAGCCCTGTTGAAAAGGCACATTATGAAAGCGCAAATTACACATGATGACAAATTATGATAAGCATTATCTGGCGCCCCTTTCAGACCGGATAATCTATTTGCTTTGCTAAATCTGTCTCTTGCCTTAGCAGATCTACTCTATAAACAGATGTCATAGATAAAGGTTTAATATTAAGGTTACCATAGGGGGCACAAATGAACATAGTCCCAGTAATTTCACAAAATGTTTTCTGTGGCAAACAATAAACATGGGTTTTCAATGAAGATAACTTGTATTCCTTCTAGTGTTGCAATGCCTGTTCTTACTAACAAATACAAGATGATAGTGGTTAGAAGGAGATGGTAAGGTTGACTGATTGATTTGTCAGGCAAACCTAGTTTATATGTTGGTCGTGAACACATGGCCATGTGTATATATATATATATATATGGACAATATATGGGTGACGTCACCCATAGCTTTTATCAAAACCAGATTTGAACACCGCGCTCTGCTGGCTCTGGCTGTCGTGATCTTTGCTAAATCTATGGCTTATTAACTGAAGAGTTATGAAACAATTCAACCCCTCGTACAGTTGTGATGAATAGGAAGACTATGGAGTAAAGACTGAGATCGCAGCTAGAACCCGTCGGGCCCCAACGAGTTTGGGTCGGGTCAGTCTTTATATCTCACATTTCACCAGGCATGTCGGGATTCATTTACAAATTATTACAACTATTTTGCAGTGTGTTAAAGCAACTTGATCGGTAGCTCATTCAGATCTGTTGACGGTTGTAGCCCGTACTTTTACCCCTTACTGATACGTTGCTATTTAGAGAGAAACGTAAAAATGCTGGATACTGCTGAAGAGAGGAATATGTTTAACCTGTCATTTCTATGACAACTAGCGTGTTCTTTCCTTAGCTTCTGGTTCCACATCATAGCGAAAACAACATCTCTCTTTTCTTTTAACCACTGTCCAGCAAGCTGTTTGATATACAGTTTAGTACCAAATGAGCCAGCAGCGCTATCTAGAGCTCTGCCCCTTCTGATTGTATGGACACTGCCTGGGAAAGTTGGACAGAAATGTTTCGGGCTCGGTCCATGTCGAGTTCAACTTTTCTGGCCCGATTAAAGCTCTACTATAGAGACCAAAATCATTTTTTGAGCCATTTTTTGAGCCAGGCTGCTGTTTATTTTTGCTGTAAAGGCTGACATTTTAACTATGGATGGCAAGTTTTATTTAAGTCCCAATACAATACAGATATCTGCACATTACTGATTCAGTACTGATTCAATTCCAATGATATATTGTATTTTTATTGTATTCCTCACTATGACTGAGGATGAGACTGGGAATCATGTGTTGTGTAAGGAACCATCAGGCTTGAACACTGCTTTCCTAAGTCTATAAAACATAATGTAACATGATGTAATATGGAACAATTCCAATGTTGGCATTGATGTATGCATTGGTTTGAAGTTAAATTGCAAAGTAAATGACAGCCAATCTCTATTTTAGGACATGGCTGCATTTTAGAAACCTGCTGCTGACAGTGTGGCCTGGGTAGGATAGACATGGCTGATGCTTGACAGTAGACCTACGCGTGTAAATTATTTAAATTGGATTATCCCCATGGATCAACTGTCCAATTGTCACTGATACTGATCCAGCTATTTAAATCTGATTTCCGGTCTCAGTATTGTATCGGTGCCATCCTTCATTTTCTACATTTGAGTCTATAGGGGATTGACTCCCTTTTCACAGCCAGCAGTAAGTTGCAATTTAATTAACTGCAGGTTTTGGCATTTTGGCGTTGTATTCGTTCCTCAGCACCGGGGGTTGCTCCTGCTTGGGCAAAACCAGTGAACCGCATGCTCCCGTTTTGGAGGGGGTAAAAAATCTGAGAAATTCTGAAAGCGACTTAGCAGAAATTCATTAAACCCTTGTAGAACGCTAGCTTGGATGTCATCCAAACCTTGAAAACCAGACTAAATTACTTATCACAAAAACAACCTCGTGGAACAATGATTTTATCCAATTAAAAACTAAATTCTCTTCCACTAACCCCTGCAGCTCTAGTTTGCTCTAATAAGGCATTGTGTTGTGTTGCTTTGTTTTATGTTGTTGTTGTTTTCTGAGAGGCTTCCAGAAGTCTCCATAGACTGTCTCTGGTGTTGGATGGCTGACCTGTTGCTGCCGTCCTGGCTTGCTCATGTGACTCACTCCATTCTCTGTTGCCGAGGAATGGCCCTGTTGGATACCAGGCTGTGGGGTTGGCCCCTGGGGCCCCAGTGAGGAAGCATTTTTTCTTCTTTTTACGAGCCACCTCTAGCTACTGGAGAGGACTGTGTCTGTCTCAATTTTAACAGCATCCTGGTCTGCTCTAATGCTCTTGGAAAGTAAGCGTTTTGCAGAAGAATGCAGTGACTCTGTAGCGGTATCCAATATGCTCTTGTTCTCCCATATAAGTATCTATGAAAGACTAATTCAAATAATGTATATATTTGAATCATATCATTGATTGTTAGTTTGCCATGATGTGTCAGTCAATAGACGACTAGTGAAAAGGGGTGTGAGATTTGATACAGAAAAACATTTAGTGGTTAAAGTTAAATGGCACAAGATAATGCACTTTTCTCCAGCGTCTCTCATGCAGGCAATAGCTCAGGACTTAAGGAATCACACATTTGTATAAAAAAGCGAGCAATAAATCAGAGGGGTGAACATAGTGAAAATTCAAACATCATGTGTGCCTGTATTTCATATCCTCGTCGACTTAGGCAACACAGCATACAGGCCAAGTGTCTACGGCAGAAGTTGCACAACTCACTTCTCTGGTAACGCGAGACAGGTGGAAACCACAAATCAAAACTGTTAAGAGGAACAGAAAAGATTCCACTGTTGTCAAAGTTATCGCTAAAGCTGACAGCCTATATGTCTCCATTCCTGTAGTGCTCCAATGTCCCCGTTTCCCAGCTTGATAACATTTAGCAACGCACATCCGTCTAAATAATCACTGTGCCCTGTCGATTGTCCTGTAGTAGAACAAGACGTCTACGTCGCCAAGGTGATATGGGGTACATGCAATGCCTGGATGATTGTCAAACTATATAAACGGGATAATGCTGCGCTCACATGGAACACGGCAAACCGGAAACGGCAAACACTTTCTGGACATCACGGCATAAAAGGGAATGGCAGTTGCTATTGTGATGTTGCATTGTTTACAAATAATCGAATACAAACATATTTAAAACTTCAATTATTTAGTAGCAACTGATTCATGTAATTATTGTTGCATCGCATCTAGTAGTCCAGCTGTTGTACAATAAGTATTGCCTTCTTGTTGTTTGCAGTCTTGCTCTCGTCCGCTAACATGATATCCGGTTTGCCATCTGCCTTGTTCCATGTGAACATAAGACAGTAATGCAGAATAAAAGGACTGATATAATGTGATTCTTTTTAATATAGCGATTATACAAAATGTAGTTAAATTAAGGTAAGGTTTGCATTCTTTTGCTCAGCATTTCCGACCAAAAGAAAAGTATTTCCTGCAGAAAATACTGGAGGAAATGTTACTATATAGGTTACTAATGTTCTATATCAGGGGCTCCCAAACTGTTTTGTGCCAGGACCCACCTAGAGAGGACTAATCTATTTTGAGGCTCACCAAAAATCAAGTACCGGTAACGTACACAAACGTATATATTTTAGCTAATGCTATAATTGTGTGTGTGTGTGTGTGTGTGTGTGTGTACAAATATTTGTGAGCAGAGCGCTCCAGAATATATGTTGTATGCCTAAATAGAATTTCATCCAATCAGGAACAAGCTATTTTCCACAGCCTTACTCACAACCAATGAGTGGATAGTAAAACGCGGAATCCTTTCATTGATTTATTCAATTGCTGCTTGCAATTTTCGCGACCCACTCAATCTCACTCAGTGGGTCACGACCCACAGTTTGAAAACCGATGCCCTATATCATGTAGAGAGCTACTAAAGTAAAAAAAACAAAAACACAATTGCACCAATTTTTCAAATGTTTTAACACTTCTACAGCACATATAGCACTACAAAGACAAGTCTAAACAGAGCAAGGCATATACATTATGCATATATTATTTAGATTAATTTGATATAGTTATCGCTGCAACAGTAAGCACAAACATGCAACATTCACACTGTGGGTATGGTGTGTGTGTGTGCGTGTGTGTGTAAAATCACTGGTCTTACCTGCTGATTTGGGGGTGAACTTGTCCCTGTTTGCAGCACACACGGCCAGGAGCCGATATCCCAGGTCCAAGTCAAAGCCTTGCTGCGCTGCTACTCGACTGACCACCTGAATAAAAACCCACATTTCCCACCAGATTAGGGTGGCCGAGCTCCCAAACAAAAGGTTGTGGGTTTGATCCGCAGTACAGCCAGTCTAGTCTGCCTGTAAGCATCCATGAGATAGATTACTTGTAATTGTACTCACTGTGAAATGCTGCTAAATGACAAAATTGTAAATTGATATGAAATGTCCTAACATGGTCATTTTTGGTAAATTACTAAGCCAGTATTTATTGACGTACTGCATACATGAACACATAAAGTTAAAGCTCATTGTGTTTCAGGCGGGTAAACTAAGTGTGTGGCCAATCAGCATCATACTGTTAGCTATGGGCGTGGTTTATGTGTGACGATGGAGACTTGAAAACAACTCGAAAACAATAATGGCAACGCAGGTAAACGTAGATGCTGCAATATAGCGTCATTTTAATTCAAATTTATTAGAAGAGCAAAGGCTTTTCTCAATGGAAAATAATGTTTTCCATGGAGTGTCTTCTCCTGACTTTTCTGCTGCAAGAGTGGATTTACCAACAGTCTCCTGGTTGTTAACAGGTTTGTTTAATCAACTGCCAAGTATTTTGGTGAAAGCGCCTGCTGTTTTAAAACAGTTTCAATGGACGGCTCCCAAGATGGACGTGTCTATCAGACACAGATATCTGACATGCAGACACAGATATCTGGCATGTCAGTTTAAAGCATGGGGGACCTCTGTAACATTAGTATTACGCAGTTTTACAGCAATTTTTTTGTCACAGATAAACATTGGATAGAAATGGGTCTATAATGTACATCATCCTGTTTTTGTAAGCACAGTAATAGCCTGGGAATTTTGATCTAGTTAGCGAGAAGAAGAAAAAACTGAATTTTTGCATACTGTAGCTGCAAAGTACTACAGTTCACTGATCGGTCACTGATAAACCCGACATCAAAATGCGTCAATACTTATTACGCACGTACGTGTGGTAGCTGAGTCCTACGAATGTGCAGTATTTAGCTGTTGGCGAGAAGGTGGCCTACAACTCAACTTATTCGTTCCATATGAGCTAGTGAGCCACGAAGCCTTTAGAGCCAGGATGCCTGCTGTGACCAAATGCTAGCTGAATCCTCGTATGCCATAGAGGACGCTGTAAATCACTGTTAAGTGGCACGCGTACCCTTATCAGTGCAAAGAGGCAGCTGCCTCCAGTCCTCTTGACCTCGAGGACATGTTGTGCGGTGTTATGACCCGGGGCAGCCAGCGAGCCTTCCATAGAACAGTGACAAAGATACTAGAGCAAAAATAAAGACGGAGCACTCCAATGCATTTTAATGGAAGCAAAAATGGAACGTTTCCGGTCTCTTAAGTGAGCGTGTCACCAACGGCATTCTGCTGTGGAGGCTGGCGTAGGCCAGATAAATCTACCATGCACAGCCTGAAACAGTCAATTTACCCCTAATTAACTTGCGTGGAACGTGGGTCGTTCTGGTCTGCATAACGAGTGAAAAACACACACACACACTTGCAAAAATCGAAGGCGGAAGTACCATCTGTTAAACCCTCTCTGACCCAATCCAGTCTCTCCTAGAACAGCGGTTCTTCCTGCCCTCTCTGGTGCAGTCGCGCACCAGAGCTTCGAGACAAGCCCCAGGGCATGGTTGAACACTGCACCCTGCGCTGTGTCATTACCTCCTGTAAAGTATAGTTTCGACGCGCCACCAGAAATACTGTGTATATCTGGACGTTATTTACAGGAAACTCCCATTACGAGAAAGATATATGAGGTAAGGCTGTCTAATTAGAATGTAAACTTGCGAGGGCCGTTTTCCCCAAATGGTAATTCCAGTGCAAGATGTTACAACAAGCGTTCTAATTTCAGAGCCTTAATTGTACACAGTCGCTAGAATTGTGGTGGCTTTTCTTGGCGTGAGGCAAACGTGCTTTTAAGGAGAGGCATTCATCTTCTCATTTGTTTGAAGAATACCGAGCCAATCATCTGTGTATGGGTGGCTTATCGTTAATGCCTGGCAGTATGCTAACTTACTAGGCGACAACGTCTTAAATGTTGCTTCTGTTCTTATTAGTGACTGCAAAGAAAACCTCTAGTCTATATGACGAAGGCATTGTTAGACCAAACAAGGACTACACAATATAGTATTTTATACTAAATATGTTTGCTTGCTTCGTAAGTTAACTGTAGCTCAACACGCTATTTTGCCCCCCCCCTCCCCCCACAGTTTATAGTTAAAAGAATGCCGTGTCAAGGCACTAGATGTCAGTAGAAAACCCTAGAAAGCCAGTTTATTAACTGGGAAGTATATTGTAGCATTTGAGGCGTAACAGACAAATGACTCGCTGTTGTAAATGATCAAGGCAGAGCCAATCATGTGATAGCAACTAGGCAGAGCCAATCGTGTGACAGCAGATACTATTTCCCCTTGATGTTAAGAATGGGGGGATCTGTAACCACACATACGCGTGAGAACTCATGCCCCTCACTGCAGGAACCAAAACTGAATTGGTCAAATGGAGGAAAGCCCCCCGCTGCCTGCCGCACAGTAAAGCTATAATCCGAACAATCTGGTTTGTCAGAGAGGTGTTTTATGTCACGCTTTAGTAGGTGTCCCAAGGGTCCCTTTATCAGGCGTCACCGCATTGTTCCGCAAAGTGCTCCCCTAACTAGGGGGTGTGTGTGAATCTACTGTATTTTCCTGCATTGGAGGCAATGATCAGAGTTGTCATGTTATGGTGCAGTGTTGCCCTAGGTGACACACCAGAGTGACAGCTCAGCTGTCTACGCATATTCTGTCTGACTTGAGCAGTGCAGTATCATTTGTGGTGAAGTCTGGTAATTGCATTACTAGATGAATTAGAGAGGAAGGCGGAATTACATTTAAATTAGGAAAACTAACTTTAGATGTACATATATACTGTATTTATTTAGGCTGTACCTTTGGTACTATTTGACATGGTTTTACAACTTCACAGAACTGACCAAAATAAGAAAGAAAAATTTTTATGTAATATAATTCAGTTATTTAAGAAGCCAAAAGTCTTAGCATTTAAATAGTGCCAAGACCTCGCTTTATAAAGAGCATAGTAGGCTGCTGCTTTGAATACATTTTCAGCCCCTTATCCCCGTCCCAGACACTGGCACTGTCATTTCATAAGCCACGGCACAAACTGTAAGCCAAGTCGATGAAAGGTGACTAAAATTTCTATGGCTCCTCTCGGACGAAGCGCTTTTATTTTACAATGACCTTAGCGAATAGCAGCGGCAGAACATTAGTATTCGCACGTCCCCCGGGGGAGCGGTGGAGAAGAGCCAATGCAGCAGTTGTTGTACCGGTCCTTGCCTGCCCTTGAACCCAGACATGTGAAATGGAAGAGGGGATTTGTGAAGGAGGGGAGGGGGGGGGGAGGTGCGTGACTCATTTTCTTACCGTTAAGCATCCCATCAAGCTTTGCTCGAAGGGTCGTTGGAAGGCCCGGGGGTCGCCACACCAGTCTAGCAGCTCGGTCGCTGCCGTTTGGAAATTTGCTGGATTCTGTAAGTGCTGTTGGGAAGTGGCGGTTGGGGAACAGTGGGAAAAGTACACGTGTTAGCATACATCCAACGACAGTTAAAGGTTAAAGGTATAGTTAGCGATTGTACGCTGATACACTTTTTTGGGCAAATTCACGAAATATCTCCTCACAGCTAGCTAGCTAGCTTACCGCTACCTCTGTGCGCGCTGGAGAAAGAATCCGGCATTTAGGAATAGGAACACAAATAGTTATACAAACAAGGTGATGCACATTGCGCCACACAATAACAATACCCTAGCATTTGCAGTGTGTTTCCAATGTGGGGGGCGGAGCATCTGAGGAAGCACCCTATGGCATTGAAGGGGGCGGAGCATCTGAGGGAGCACCCTATGGCATTGAAGAGAGAGGGGTTTTTGTTTTGATTTGAGTTAGAATATAGCAAGCAGCAAGTTCTTAAGAATTACTTACTATACCTTTCAATGTACACAACGCATGTTCCGGTTTCTAATTTACTTAATTAATGTTATGTGTCTGTGTAATCAAAAGCAACTTAACAGGCAAAGAGAATAGGAATGATGTACAAGAGAGACTTGTTATTGGAGGTAATTAAACTCCTGTTAAGTGGCAAGAAAATACGTTGGATATTTTTAAATTAATGGCACCTGCTGCTGCATTTGTTTATTATGTTAAACGTAGTCAGCAACTGTAAGCTAATACAAGCTCTTTAACTGTAATACTCAGCGAATGTCTCCTCAAGTTCTGCTAGCTGTCGCTAGCTACACAGCCAAGGCTCTGTAAGTGTGAGCAGAAAACTGTGCTTGGCTCCCTAGTCTAAGTCACCGTCTTCCCAACCAGGGCGATACATCACCCCCCGCACGGCTGTGTGAGGAGTTGTGGAAGCCCTCATCAGTGCTGTGACTTTACCTGACAACAGGCTCGTTGACCTTCGGGTACCCCCGCCATTTAATGGCTGCAAAACCTAGCGTGGGGTCCAGCAGCTCAACCATAAATGCTGTTGTGTCCCTTTACTTTATCTCAGTAAGAGCTGTTATACTAGGTTGCCAGATTGGCCTGTTTGAAACACATGCTTTTTCACACCGTTTGAAATAAGCTCTCCTTTAATCACGTCTGTACATACATTACGTTCGATCCACGGTGTCTTTTTGAGAGATTACACACACACACACACACACACACACACACACACACACGGCTTTGTAGTGCACTTGTACAAAGCATAAACAAATAGCTTCCCACTCCACTGCATCAAAAGGTAAATGGAGAGGTTTGGAAGCTTATTGTGAATGGCTGCCTTACTTAACATGTCGCTGTGCCTCCTGCTGTGGGAGGAGAGGAGAGGAGAGGAGGAGAGGAGCTGGGTGAAAAGGGGGGGGGGGGAGGAGAACATACAGTGACAGCAGCACCATGCGTTGCCTCTCAGGGCTATTCTCTTGTATGCTCTTTAGGGGGCAGCAGAGGTCAGCGTTTAATTAGACAGCTTTCATATCAATTTACAAAGCCGCTGTTTGAAACTAGCCTTGTTTGTGTCGTGCACTGCCCTACTAGTCTGTTCTCTCACCAGAGGGTGAATCTTCTTTTGAATCTTTTGGGGGGAAGAGGCTTGCTAAGCATGTAAATTCTGCTAATTCTACTAGAAACTCACATTCACAGATGCTAAATTTAGATGAGCTTGGAAGCTATGCAACACACGCAATCAGTGTATCAAGGATGGAGGGCTTGGAAGGAGTAGGGAAGTAGGGGGAATATGCACTGATTAAAATAAAAAAAACTTAAAAAATAAAACAGGTTGGGGGAGAAATGCACCAGTACCACTCCGGGTTGAAGTGATTACAGTTCTTTGCACTCAGAACAATCGATGCCCCCAGTGTGCCGTGTCACGTGGCACGCTTGGCAGCACAGTGCAAACAGATGTTCCCTCTACTGCAGCCAAAAAGCCACCAATCAAGCCCCAAACTAGTGGCCAAGAGACATTCCCCTCCAGCCCTCAACCCCTGGGCCACCATGCTCCCAACGCTGTTGCTGAACCCCAGCTAGGCTGGCCCGGCCAGAGAGAGAGAGAGAGAGAGAGAGACACACACACACAGAGAGGCTGGAATTAGACACAACCATCCCATGTAACTCGTCCCTGAAACGGAGTTGATCTGCACATCTGCTGCTAAAGTGAAAGTGACGGCGCGCTGGACAGAAAAGCGTCTCCCTTTTAATGTTTTCGCCGCTTTTGGCTGTGCCACTGATCTGCCTCTCCGCTAGCTAGCGGTACTCCAGAGTACTGAGAGCGTACTGTATTATATGAGAAACAATTACCATTGCGGGAATGTGGTGGCAAATAAAAACAGCTGCATCGCCGGTAATATAAGGAGACTTGTCGAGTTTATCTTGAAATATTGACATTTACAGTTTGAGGAAGTGGTCCTGTGGCAAGAGGATAGTTCATTGTGCCTGCCAAAGCCTGTACATATCATCGACTGGAGCTTCTGACAGCAAACTGGCTTCCCCACAGTGAGAAGAAAAATACTGTCTCTGAAATAGATACAGTATCAAGCAGCATATCTCCTATAAGTGTCTACAATGGTGCAATTGTAGGGCTAAGCAAAGCAAAATAAACAGCTCTGCACCACGTACGTACGGCAAAACAATCTGTTGTGCTTGAGATCAGATAAACTATCTTTCTAGGAAGCTGCAAATGTCGACTTTTATGGTTAAACAAAAGAACATATGATCTATTGTACTATGTTTTAATAAACATGAAAGGGTTAATTAATGTAGGACTGTCTAGCAACAACAGAAAACTAAATAGATCTTCGAAATGCATTTTTGGAATACCTAATATTTCACGCAGGTATGTTTTATATTATAATGCAACATGGTTAATCACATTCAAAACAGTTACTATATGAGACAGGGATTCTGGTCTGAATTACCACCATCAGTGGTAATGACACCAGTGTTGAGCAACAGAGAACTTAATGAGACATCTGGCGTTTGGATTTTATACACTTGTTAAAACTAGTCAGAAAAAGAGCTATGTTTTATATAGTTCAAGGGTTTAGTTGTAATTTGTTAGCATTTAAATAGGACATCTATAATCTCACAATAAGATGCCAATTACCTCTGTGGTGATTGTGTGAGTTGGCCTTTAACCCATGATTCAATCACGCCGACCAAACCCAATTTCCGACACTTTGTGTTCACGCTTGGCAATAATTCATCATTTGAGCAACAAAATCAATTTGTCCTCGCGTCCTGGCCACTGCCTGGGACCACTGACATGGACGTGTCACATCTACCAGAAGACAACGAGACAATGGGAAGCGTTTAATTTATATTCCTGAGCCGGGCGCATCCATATTGCTTTGGAGATGCCAAAATATCAGCAACCGCACACTTTCAATTAAGGCAAACAGCTAGATTGGTTTACAATATTTTCTTTATTTTAATGGCTTGGATATTGGACAATGGGGACGGCCAGGGAAGACTGTGAGTTAATTGTTCTGATCTCGTGGGATGATTATCTTTGTGTGTCGGGAGGAGAGCGGACGGCCGTCTGAATGGACTCTCTGCTACTCTAATTGGCAGAACATAAATGGTATTTATTATACGGGCCTTCCAAACGCTGATTGTCTGCGGCACCAAGCTGCCTCTGTTAGCAGGGTGCTGGCTGTGACGAGCTGGTTTGAAATGACCCGCCACTTAACTGTTTATTAGATGAACTGGAGATGAACTTCCCCCCATGGCATGTATCTCTCTAATTGCTGGGTTTACCCACGTGCAGCTAACCCGGATGCTAACACCAGGATGTGTTTGTTTTAACGTTCGCCTGGTAGGGTTAATACATTTGACCCCGGTGGGAGAACTGTTTACACCTTTTGTGTTTGGACTAATGCAAATAAAATGTTCTCGCGCTCGCCCAGATGGGTTATAAAATAAAACGTCAGCAGTTAGCCGCCTTGTAATCAGGCTGTGCATTCATATGAAAAATACCTTTATTCAAGAATTCAATTTCACCTCCCTGCTATTGCTAATGAAGGGATGTGAAGTGGATGTTGCATATTTCATAATGCAGCGGCAAAGGAGGTAACTACTAGAGAGAGCGAATTGAGAGATTAGAGAGAAGATTATTACCTGTCATCAGAGCCTGCCTTTATAAATGGTGGGGGGGGGGAGAGAAAGCTAGCCCAAAACAACAACTAGCCTTTAAGATGTTATCCCTTAACAGGCTAGCATTATATAGGCTAGCATCT
>JAODVN010155887.1:0-14872 GCA_025434125.1 Chologaster cornuta
CCCCCCTCCCCCCCCCCCCCCCCCCCCCCCTTGAGGATGTGGGTTCGGTTCCTCCCGATAACGTAGCGCACCCTAGCAGCACACTTTTTCACTGCGTACATCGGCTGATGAATATTTAATGTGACTTGGTTTCCTGCTGTTATTATCTATGTGCTTTATAGATGATGGGGCAGAAGGAGCTGTCCATCCCCGCTGGTAGGAGAAAAGGCTCCTCACAACATTAGTCTACACCTTATTGATCAGATGGGAGAGCTAGAGCAGGTTCCTCTTTGAGGTCCATTTCTGTAATGGTGTCAGAAGACATCTTTACAATGTCTCTCTCTCTCTCTCTCTCTCTCAGGCCCCAGACACCTGTTGTGTGTTGTGCACAGAAATTGAGAACAGTTACATGACGGGAAACGCTTGATTTATACGCACATTTGTGGCTGCAGCTGTCACTGCTAGTATGGATAATAGGATTAGCAGACTGGACTTTGTCGTGACCTGCTGTAAGGGTAGCGTTATCACACACAAACTATATCAGACAGACACATAACACCCCCAACACTCACCCTCATCTACAATTGTCGTGCGTCTGCAGAATGCTCCCAGATGGACCAGCACGCACACATTCAGTATAACACATACAATGTAGTTGTAGTTATCATTCCTGAGATGTAGCTTGTCCCTATGAGGAACAATGATTGTGCTCTAACTCGATTCAGAGAACATTTTAGGTAAATTCAAGAGGCATTTTTAGGGTTAACACTGTTGTAAAACAGTGTCTCTTGAAAAGTTTTACAAATGTAGTTTCACGTATGGTATTACAAACAAAATAATCCTTCCCTGTGAACCCTCAGGAGGCCACGTCCCACATATTGGAGAACACAGTGGTAAAGCCTAGTCTGATTCATCTGAGCAGCAGCTGTTATATGCCGCCCACTACTACAACTCTGCCAGGTCACAGCCCATAGAGAGCTCACATATAGGATGAATATTCTAAGCATGAGGAGAGAGTATGCTCTGAGTCCGTGTTGAAACCTATGTAGCCATTCAGGTTAACTAAGTAGTAGCGTGTAAAATCTACCCTAGTGTTTTATGTACCATTTCTTTGCATAAATACTCACACTTATGTTGTTTTGGTCTAAGTGTCTAAGCCAATTATTTTATTCAGGCCATGATTAGCAAGCCTAGCCTTTGTTGTGTGGTTTCTTTTATTATTATTTTTTTTTTAAACATCTGCATTGCACCACTCCCTGACAAGTTTCTCACTCGATCCAAACTTTCTTTCTGGTGCTTGAATTGGCTAATGTTTTTTTTTCTTCCTGCAACGTACAGCAAAACAAACCTGCATTTCAATGCGTTACAAATGAAGGAAACCAGGGTCAGATCTCTCCTAAAACCAAAACAAAAAAGCCAATACAGACAACATGCAATACAGATTTATAAATTGAGTTTGCTGTCTTTCATCATAAAGTTTTAATGCGAAACAAACAAATCATTAAAATAATTTTAAGCAGAAGTACTTGGTCTTTTAACACCATTTCAAGCCCTCTTCCTTGCCCTGCTAGACTTGGTGACCTTGTTTAAGAGGGTTGTGATTGTCACTTTTGGTGGGGCTGAGAGGACACTGCCTCTGTGATAGCCTGTGTATGTTGTGATCATGTGTTATGTTGTGGGAGTGGCTTCTAATGGGAGCACCTCCTTTCCACCCTCAACAGTGGACTGCCTGTTATGTCCTTCCGTGGGGGTGGAGGAGAGAGAGAGAATTGTGACTTTGCGGGAGGCTTAGAAAGACTGGCTGACTGTACCTTCTAACTGTGTGTCAAGCTGCAGCCATTAATGTAGTGACTCATAGCTTTTATGCAGTATATTTTAGGTACTGATCACTTGTTGCATTTTAGTATTGTGGTAGTAACCTAAAGCCCTTTGCAGTCAAGGTGTTTATTGTAAGTCAATTGAATACAAATGCTCCTTAGTGATTGGATAAAGGGAGGGCAGACAGAAGCAGAGAGCAAAATGAGAACAGTAAGAGAACAGACTGAGCCACTGAGAAATGCTCTGTGGTGAAATGGTTTGATATTTGGCTCGAATACTGCCACCTACTTAACCTTTTTGGTTTCCTTTTGTTGGCTATAAACCACAGTTTAAATAATAGCATATCAAACTAATGCGTGCTTCACCCTTAATGAAATGCCTTTTTATTTTTATTTTTGAATCGCACAACTCTCTATTTCATAACATATAGCCATGTACACTTTTTCAGTGAACATGTTCACAATTTCCCTTGAATCTCACAGCAGTTTAATTTTAGAGCAGTGGAGCTTTTCACACTGCAGAGCACCGTTTTAGTTTTTATGCAGCATGGTACAGTAATTTATGCATGCCATGAAATATCTCACATATCTGAATTTAGACATCCAGCAGAGCCAAATTATGGTTCCGACAGTGTCGTTCTTCTCCTCTGCGAGGCCACGATCTCTGTCGTCGATCTTTGTCATCCACACATCCTGCGGTGACCTCAAAGCTTGTGGCATCTCGTCTACACTAATATACTACCATTATCATTTTCATTAGTCATGTGATTCCTAGTAGTAGAAACGGCACATCTTTTTGGGCTTTACTTGTTTTCCCCCCATCCCCACTGTGTAAATGGGCGCCGTTTTGCCATAATCGCCAGTAGACTCAGTAAAGAGGGATAATCGTCTGTATTATAGAATGGGGTTTTATCCCCCATGCCCCTCTGCCGTAATCATTTTAAATCTTCTTTCCATGTCCATTAACATCATGCTGGCTGGCTGTACTTTTCAGCTGAGCTTTGTAAAGAACAGAGTTACGCCATCTCTGTTCACTCCAATGGACCGTTTTTTCACAGCAATGGCGGATCGTGGATCCTCAAAATAGTTCCCGGAAGTTATCCTAAAAAAGTACCCTATACATTTTGTTTTAAATTTAAAAAAATGAATACATATACATTCATACACACACACACATACATACGCGCACACACACACACACACACACAAACTGCCCACCAAACACTTCCGGGAATTATTATTGTGACATGGTTTTGCCTCTCCGTGTACCATGCGACCGTTGAAAATGTAGAACTTCCGTTGGCATAACTCTGTTATTTCCATGGCTCTGCTTTCCAGCGGTGAAGCAAAAAATCCTCCCTGGTGAACCCTGTAGGTGAGGAACGTCAACCCCCCCCCCCCCCCCAGAGACAGTCTCCCACCCCACATCACCATGCCGCCAACCCCCTGCCCCCCCCATCTGGACATTGTTCCGCACAGTAGGTGTCAATCATATCATTATTAGATGATTGGGCCACCTTCAGCTAATCAGAATAAACAATTCTAACACATAATTACTTTTGACTCTAAGTAAAATACCCCTCTTGTTGCGGATTGGCCTCTGGTTCACTAACCAGCTGACAAACTGTTTTCATGCCATAGAGGTGATATTGGGGTGGTTTTGCCAGGCTAGCAGTAGCAGCAGGAACATCTCAGTTGGATGAGATGTGCAGTATGCCTTTCGTCAATTTTCTTTACAAATCTGCTGTGGACATCTGTGCATGATTTACACAACATCAAAGTTTGGGATTTGTGCCAAGATATCGCCTGGTAATGATGCAAATCCTACAGCAGTTGCCAGTCGTTCACATTTCCATGAGGTTTGATTCCAGTAAGACTCAGTCTTACTGGAACAGTGGTATCAGTCCTTAGTGCAACAACACTGCATCTGTTATCTCTCTAGCCCAGATGAACCATGACACACTTCAACTGACATCTTGGAAAAAGACTCCCTCACCCTTATTGTGTATGTGGCACTGTGTTGAGTTTAGAGGCAGGCCACTGTGCAACACATAAGGAAGTGAAGAATATTGTACCGCTTTTGACTCTAAGCTCTCTCCTACCCCCCCCCCCCCCAGTGTATAGCCTGGGGCGACCATCCTGACCATCCTGATCTTGCAAACTTCTGTTTTTACGTTGTGAGAATCGGTCTGGAAAGCCTATCAATCATTGTAAATGTGTCCCAAGTGACAAGTAGCAAGTGAACTTATCAATCAGCGTTGTGTTGATGGCCATACAGGCGTGGTTTAGCTGTGCCGATGGCGAAACGACAAATCAACTGCCCAGTACCTGCCACTAACAGTTTAAATGTACGGATCCACAGATGGAGTTTTAATCGGGCATGTCGTGTTACCCAGTATAACCAGTTTGAATGTATGGCCAAATTTGACCATAACACAACCTTGAAGCTAGAGATTGGCTTGAGAAACAAACCCCATACAGGAAGTCGGTCTCGAGTCATCTGCCTCCATCTGTGTTTCTGTCATCTTCCCTTTCTCTTTTCTGTTTGCTTTGTAAACCGATACCGGTAGCTGTCCGCTTTGAATGTCAGCCTACCTTTTATCTCTGGCCTTTTACAGTAATGTAGCCCAGCGCTACAGACTAGAGAGGCAGGGCTGTACTGTAGCTGAACATAGCTGTGCCTGCATAGCCACAAAGGGCCTCATTAACTCTCCACACAGTGGAGCCCGTGGTGATTGCTTATTGGCACTATTGTCCAATAAATAAATTTGTAGAGCATTTTGGGATTAAATGCTTATTACTCATTCTGTGCTTGGCCTGCTAATTGTATTTACAGGCATTTACATTTTTTTTAAAATGTTTACACCTAACCTGTGAGGTTAGATAAATCAGACTACCGTCGAACGTGCAGCCCAATATCCATTTCACTTTGATGTATGTAACCTAGGATGTAATAGACTGTAACTAACAAGAAGACACTTCTTGGACTGTTATTTGCGCTGTATACAGTATCAGCTAATACTACTAAATCGTACCTTTCAGGTGCTGGTTTGTTTGTTGCATTGTCCTTTGAACCTATCATGTTTCCAGGGCTTTTCTTTACCAGGCTGTGGCAGATTTTGTGTGTGGTATACAGAGCTTTGCTCCCCTTAGGGAAATCTGTTGCATGGGCCCTCAGCAGCTATTTGTGGCAGCACAAACTTCACAATGGACAAAGCCGGGAACCCAAAACACATAAGCATGTACTGAATTATCTTTAAAAGATAGACTCTTTGACAATGATGCCATTCATAATTATCTGCTCCTCCCATGAACACTGTTGGCACATAAACAAAGTATTGTGTGCACCACACACACACACACACACACACACACCATTTGTTTAAGTTCCAGTTCTTCCTGTAGTCAGTCAGAGTTTTCTGATATGAAGCCCGGCATCCACAGGCTCCATTAAGTCATATTACAATGTGAAACCACACATGGAGATGCATTTGGTTACATAATGTGTCCATTTAAAACCTTCCCACTGGAAAACATGGATGTGATTTTCTGGATTAAGAGGCCAAATACAAATTTCACTACAAACAATGGGTTCAACATGCACTTATAGAATAGTAAGTGTATTAAAATCTGTCTGTATACCTTTTTTTTAAAAGTCCTATCATGAAATGAATGCATTAATCTCAAGCCAGTAGATTTGAAACATTCAACTAAACAACATGTCAAATCATTAGGAGGAGGCAGAGAGGATGGGTTGGTCACATGTGCCTCTTCCTGTTCCTATCCCTGACTAAAATAACTCACCCACAGCTGCCCCAGGGTCATGCTAGGCTGACCGGGCTCTCTGAGGGGGAGAAGGCAGCATCTATACAGCGTATCCACAACCTGGACATGCTTATTGCGCTCAATACATCTAGTTCTATGTAGGGATGCACTGATCCAACTCTTTCAGTCCCAATACAGATACTTGGGCTTTGGGTATCGGCTGATGCCAAGTACCGATCCGATACCTTTTGTAAAATGAATAACGGGCTATATTTGGCAGTGCTACCACCACTACTCAATACATTGGCTTTGCAGGTATCGCAAGTAGCCGTCGAACTTGTTGATCCAAATGCCTCCAAACTGCTGACCCCTTGGTTTTAGCTTCCTCCGCTCCGGAGAGCGGACATTACCTTTTTGTCTGCACTGCTCTTCTGAGAAGATCTGCAGGCCACAGTCTGCTGTACGTCGGCTCTCCCTCCTCCCTAAGCAGCCCAGAATATCATCTCCTAACCTCCAGTAGTAGGAGGCGTTGCCACGGTGCAGTTAAGCTCCCGGCGGCCCGTAAATCATGACACTGTGACGAGCAGCGTTTCCCGCTGTTGGCAAACGTCCACGACACGTCCCAGCGGTCATGCCGTTACTATGCTGATATATTCATTACCAAGCAGTCCCGTTAGTGGGGTGTGTGTGTGCGTGCGCCCGTGCCACCCTGCATAATTCATGTCTGTTGTTTAGATATGCGCAGTCAGAAGAGGGGGGTACAGTAGGTGAGGCACACGTACCCCACCCTTAGAACCGGCCAGACCTCTTGACCCAAATCTCACTCGCTGCCTGAATTCCAGCTGAATGAGGCTGTGTGCAAGACGACGGGTGTGAGGAGAATATTAACTTTCTCTCTCGCTGCCTCTCTCCCACTGCCATAAGAAATCCTCTGTAATGTCTCTAAATGTTGTGTGTGTTTGTGTGTCTTCCATGGACACACACACACACACACACACACACACGTGTGGGCTGGGCTCATAGCACATCTTGCAGAGGGATAAATGCCACTATTATCTCGTTTCAGTCTCTCAGCTCTCCTCATCTCTCTTTCCATCGGCTGTCACGCACCTATTCTTCGTCAGTCTTAAACACTCCCTTGAGGTGTCCACCTCTGTCAGTGTGTGACGAGGCCCCTAAATCACGTCTGTTTACCATTTGTCGTGTTTACAGCATATGACTTGGCATATCTGCAGCAAAAGTTTTGAGGGCTTTTGCTATGATCTCGGACTTGTTGGTATTTGGACTCGGACTTGACTCGCATATTGGACTCGCTAAATATACTAGTTGGACTCGACAAGTACAGGGTTTTTCCTGCATAGAGAATTAAGAGCCGGCAGTCTCTCCTCTGATATTAAGTGTTCCTTATCGCTAGTGTATTTCTCTCACAAAGAAGGGAGTTGGAAAAACACAAACTGTTACAATGCTGCACACGTTGAACAGAGTGGATAGTAAGCGACTGTGAAAATGGGCATGTTAAATAACGTGGAATTTAATTGTACATACAGTAAATATTGGCCCATTTAAATGATCAAACTATTGCCACGGGCATTTCACTTGTCATTGACTTGTCTGCTTCTTATGCATTAGGACACCATGGGCGTTTCACTTGTCATTGACTTGTCGGCTCCTTATTCAGTAGTACACCATGCAAGTAGTTTTTCCGCATTCAGAGGCTACCATAGAGTCTAGACTGTACAAACCCTCTGTGACATCACCCATAGCTTTTTTCATGTAAGGTTTTGAGCAGCTTGCTGGGCTGGTCGATGGCCGATGCCATTTACGCAGTACCTCACTCCGCCTGCAAAGCCTCCTATTCATTATATGGTATACATGTACCTTTGTATGTGGCTAATATACAATATGCATTTTTTTATTATTTAAACTATGCTTTAAACCTGTATTTAGCTGTATAGTCAGACATTATAACATCTGAGTCTATGGGACTTGGCTTCCTTTCGATTAGATGGCAAGTTCAGGCACCAGAGGTTCTTGCTTTGAGGATACAGACCTATTGGCTTGAAAAATTATATCCGGAAATAAACAATTTGCTAGAAAATGAGTCTCATTTAGGTTTGATTGCAGAACAGATTAAAGTAATTATTCAACTTAAATTACCTGTATATCTAAGGTTATAGTTCATTACTGTAGTTGATATAGTACATTAGTTGAAGATGTAGGCTAATTTATCCCTACCTTCTCTGAGAAATACAATATGATACAGCCTACTATTTTAGCTTTTTCTGACTATGCTTTGTCAAACCCTTCTTTAGTTTCCCATTTGGACTAGTCCTGGTCTTGAACTTGTTTTGGACTCAACAAAGCTGGTCTTTCTTGACTACAGTCCTTAACCATGTGAACACTGGCAGATTGACACACACAGACATGCACTGATCTTTACTGTATACTATTATGTTGGCAATGGTGACAATCTAGTATCAACTATGCCATGCACACACACACACACCATGTTGCTTTTATGTTATATTTTATACCTTCTTTTTCCATAATGAATATATTTTCATGATCCTGGATTTATTAATCCTTTCTTCCCCACCCGTAGCCCCCTCTGGCTTAGCCCTATGGGATACTTATTATGGAATGGCATTTATTTTTGGCATGAGTACAGCTTTTCCCTCCTGAATCCAGTCTGTTATTGTTATTGTAGACCACAGGTGTCAGACAATGAGTGGTAGTAATGCAGGTTCAACTTTACCCCGCACCCAAATCCCAGTGCACCTCCACCCACCCAAACAAAATGGCATGTTTGCTCTATTTATAGAAGCAGGCGAGCTGGTCTGTCCCGATTGACCATTAAAGCCTAATCAAGGCAATGACTTTCCTTCACCAGCCCTCAGTAACACAGAGCAGACATGGACATGGTCAATGTACATTAGACGGTGTAGAGGGAAGAGCGTATAGGAAAGGAGAGCGGACCCGGAGGGGAAGAGAGATAGAGACAGGTACAGCATAGGGATGTGCAATTTGGCCGTATTGACCGCTCCGATACTTGACAGAAGAAACGAGCGATTACTTGAGCACTCGCATTCTTTGGAGGAGGTGGGGTGGGGTGATGTTGCAACGAGTGTAATCACCAGTAAACACCCTAGAATTATATGATGTAAACACATAGTCTTGGTCTTGCAATGTGGAGTCTATGGACTTGTTGCCAGAAGTTCCACTACACTGATTTCAAGAGCGGGTTCTCTAACATCAGACCATCGCATCCGTCATATAGCCTAGTGTTACCAACAATAACAGTAATGGAAAGACATTGTGTCTGGCCTTTTACATTACCATGTACAGAGCGCAAAAATGTTTGTTCCATCCATTTTTCCAGCTAACTCATTTAGAATACAATCATAAATTGTTTCCTAGTTAAAAGGATAAAGTAATCTATAATTGCATTATTTTAAAAACGTGTGTTAAAGGTGCTATGTAGGGATGTTCACGGCAGGGGCGCAGTAGGGGGGGCACGGGGGACGAGGGGGGATACGTCCACCCCACTTTTGTAAAAAACAAAATCGTCCCTCCCACTTTTGAGAAGAAGCAGAAAAACAAAAGTGGTATGTTTTTAATTTATGTCCGATGTCCGTTACACGCGTTACATTTGTTTATTTGCCTACTTTGATGTGTTTTATTTCGCTACAACAATAAATTATGTAAATATTACTCTCAAATACTTTAATAGATTAGATTCATTTATAGAAACTTTCTGGTGGTGAACTTGTAATGTGTTTGCCTTTCACGCGGGGGAGTGGGGTTCAATTCCCAGGTGGGACATATTTTTAAAAATTTGGTTTTAATAAACAAAAGCATAGTTGTTGGACAGACTTAAAATTTGAGACAATTTTCGTCATACTTCGTCCGTCCCATTCTAAAAACATCTCCTGCGCCATTGGTTCACGGAAACTGTTAAACAACAATAAGATATAGTTTGTTCATACAAGACGTAGTTACAGCCCGATCGGTATATGCTGCGGCATTCCAGTGCAAAATATTTTTTTATAACACGGATTTGTATATTTGTTGCTAGAACAACCAGAAAATGAAATGCCCTAGCCACGAGAAGTGTTAAACTGTAGTCTTGGTTAATGTTTTGAAATATAAAACATATTTTTATTACATCTGTAAAATACCCTAACAAAACCAGTGCTAGAACACTATCCAGTACAGCACAGAAACAGTTTGCATACAAGACGTCTTAAAGCCTGAAGGCATCAAGCTTTATAACAAGTTCTTTTTAATAGCGCAACGCCCTCTGACGTGCGTCGATGCCAAGGTTTAGAATGCGGTTCTAGTTTTTGGGCGTCGAGCCATAAACATGCATTGAATATCTGCAGGTGTCTGAGCCCCTCGTAAAATGTTTCTTTACCTTTCGAGCGCTGCATTCCTTGACGCACTGCCAAAGCATGCGGCCATTAGGCAGTGGCCTTTAGTTACAATTCTTATAATTCCGAGGCATTTCATCCCAAACCAAACTGCTCCAGTTGGTGTAACGGTGTTGCAGCAGGTCAGTTGCTCTACAGGGGGTGTTCTAGATGGAAGCTGACACACGGAGACAATTTCAGTCAAGAACTAAAATGTTTAAATTGCTTAGCTTTTATGTTACAGTTCAATATAATGCGAGCGGGCGGCACCCAAATTGTGGGTGAGCTTCAGTGGGCTCCAAGAGTTTTGAGCAGCAATTTAAACTATGCCTATATTTAGTATTTTTTTCTTAATTTGTAAGTGAAGAGAGTAAGTGAGCTTGCCATGCTTGTGACTATTAGCATGCAAACTCCAAGCGGTATCCTTGCTGTATTCATTCTCTACTAACCTCATGCATAGGGTGAGGCTTACAGGTTACAAGCTCTCTAGACAGATTGTAAGCATTTTGTATTGATCATAGCACCGAAGGAAAATAAAACACTAGGAAGAGTTGATGGCATTGCTGCTACTATAGCTTTAAGCGCTTATATTGAAAATAACTTTAGTTCCTCCTACTGTGGTCAACAGTGAGGTGTACAAAGAGACAGTATTCTCACAAACAAAATGAGAGAGGCAGCTTGAGCTATAATAGCTGTATAATTGTGTCGTTTATCTTTTAGATCAGATTCTGCCCATTAGTAATGTGTTAGTAATGCGTTTTAGAACATGATGACATCTCACATAGACTCGTAAAGCATGGATGGATGGGGCCTGTCAACAGTTCAGCCACCAGTCCACACCACAAAGGAATCTCACAGTGTCACCGATATGTGGTAAGACATTATTATTATTACAGCAATATGGAAGATGTAGCACCACATCTTTAAAGTAAATGGACTGCATTTAAAGTGCTTTTCTCATTGCTTCACATTCAAATACACATTGGTGTCAGCCATGCAAGGCGTCATCCAACCACCATGAGCTGTTAGGTGCCTTGCTCAAGGACACTGCTCTACCCACTGTCCCACTGCAGCCCAAAAGTGTAAAATCTAGCATCATTATTTTTGATGTTAGTGTTTTAACAATACTTACTTTAAATTTAAATTATTCTAATCTTTTATAATAATTATAGATATTGACTGATGGGAGCATATTTATTGTGATAACATTTTTGACCATATCGCCCAGCCTAATGTCCCTTCCTGTGTGTGTGTGCGCGTGTACGTGTAACTTTCTTCACATGTGTATTTTTGCTTGTGTACTAAGAGATGGAGGCAGGGTGCCCTATGCCACACTGCCAGGGTGCAGGAGGTGTGTGGCAGCTAAGCGAGAGACGAATAACCTAGGGTGTGACACAGGCCATGACATGAGGTGGACAGACAGACAGACAGACATCTGGTCTTTTCATCCTAAATTGTTTAGTTCCCCTGGCGTCCATTCTGCTTTTCTCTCAAATCAGCAACTTCCTATTTCTGTCCTTTATCGCTGCCTTGGCTCTCTGTTCATCTGTTGCTGTGTTCTCTATCTCTTCCTATTTTTGTTGAGATCAGTTTGTCTAGCCACACTCTCCATCTCTGACTATTTATAGTCTCTTCCCCTACAAGTACCCTATTCAGACCTGAACGCCTGTGCGGCAGACAATGTTCTCAAACATCTCTCTCCAAGGTATTTTAATCATATTTAAGTTAGCCGGAATGAGCAGCGGTAAATTAGTCCAAACCAGCGAGTACTGTTAAAAACGGTTTTCTACATATTGATCCAGTTTGTATGACCTCCTTGTAAGAGCCATTATTAGGAATGTAATGTATTCTTAATTAGATTTAATAATGTGGTAGTTCCATATCCTTTATTTCTATTGAGTTACCGTCCCTTTAAGATTATTGCCGTGATGTGTATTACCGTCTGATTATTCAGTCAGAGTTCGTGAGCCCACAGAGCAACACAGTTTTTGGAACGAAGTGAAGAATTGAACTTTTTACTAAAGTTCAAGAAACCGTTGTTGGCTTCCGGAGTTTATTTCGCGTCAGACTTATTGCTGAACAGTGTGGACCACTAACACCATAGATAGTTACACTGCAAAGACAACGAGTGCAATTATATTACAGGCCCTAAACACAGACTGCAAGGGACATACTTTAACAGTCACGCAATTTTAGACACCTCCCACTCAAAATCATAAGGCCATGCAATGCTAAGGGACCAGTCATATGCAGAGCTCTACCCTAAATTGTTACCTAAGA
This sequence comes from Chologaster cornuta, assembly GCA_025434125.1. Taxonomy (NCBI): domain Eukaryota; kingdom Metazoa; phylum Chordata; class Actinopteri; order Percopsiformes; family Amblyopsidae; genus Chologaster; species Chologaster cornuta. Next base: position 12,251 of record JAODVN010155887.1, read on the forward strand.
GCAGTGGTGTCCCTGTAGCAGTCCTAGCCTTTCTACTTTCCCACTAAGATACCTTTCATTGGTGGGAGCAAAATGTCCAGATGAAATCCAATGTCATTTTAGGAGAAGAAAAAGGAAAAATTAAGGAGACAGGACTGAAAGAGACAGAAAAAAACTATTCTCCTTGAGTGTCAAGTCATGAGGTAAATGTATCTGTCAAATTGTTATACTGTGCAAGCCATGGCAAAACCCATACTGTAGCAGGTTTTACCATAATGGAGACACATTACATTTCAAAGTACAAGAGCGAATGTAATTAGCATCAGGCCTAAACCGTTCTTTCATTTTAATTCCACCAGACAAGCATCTAACTATAAAAAAGCATAATTCTCCAGAAAGCGATAATGCTGAAAAGAACTGTCTTGCTCCTATTTATATGATACCCACGGCAACATTAAATGCTTGTCATTTACAACAACGCTAATTTTGCTATAATATATTGCCTTCCTCGTACGGGTGACATAAATAAAAATGACTTAATTTTTGGCAATAAACTGAGGATTTGTGAGAACCATGTTTCTTCCCTAAGGTGTTTAGAGGACGTTACACACACAGCCATACATATGTCATAGAAACAATCAAAGAGACAAGTGGAGCACAAGCCGTTAATAACTGATGCTAAAGTCAGGCAATCTCAGATTAGAAAACCAGGTCGCAGAATAATTATATTTAGCCTTCATTCACCCTTAGTCATTTTGAGTTTTAGACTTTCTTGTCTTTTGTGGACAGGTGATTTGTGTGTCTGAGTTATTCTTAACTAAAGTTTAAAAAGCCAACACCTGCAGTATCTTTAATCCTGAGATGAAAAGTGATTGTGCTTTAAATAGACTCATTCTGAAAACATCAAGGGGCTGAGTCAGTCCAGTAGTACACATCAAACATGCTACTTACTGAAATCCAAATAAAAGTGCTGAAATGTCAATGGAATCATTTCCAGCTTGTGAAGACAAGGGCCCCTGTATTTTAACAATCTAGCGCAAGCGATTTTTCGTGATCCAATTAAACAATCCTGTAAATGACTTGTAATTACCTAGGATGGCACATTAAAGGCAAGGTTAGTCATTTTTAAATACACTTGTAAATAATATCTCTGTTTGTTCCCGGCCCTCCATGGAACCGCTCCACACATCAAAACGCATTGTTTATGTTCCTATTTACGATGCCAGGGTTGTGTGCAAGTATCCGATAATTTTTCCAACATGCACAGAGAACAAGATAGTAAAATGCGAAGAGAATGTTGGTGAATTTGACAAAATGTGTATTAGCTTACAAATAGCTTGCAATAGCTTCCTATACCTTTACAGTAATTGTCATCTAAAAATGTTTCCTCTCTCTTTGTTAGCATGTGCTGCAGGTCAAATCAAGTGATGTGACAAAGTCGAAAAAAAATATCACATCCGTGTGATAGATAGAAGTATATGGGAAGCATCATTTTAGTGTTATTGATTCAGATGAATACCATTTTCAGAATATCTTTATGTGGGCTGTGCCATATGAGCTCTCCTGCGGACATTGCAGTGCGCTTATGTTTGGGATAGGAAAAAAAAAGAACAACAGAAAAACATAAGGAGTCTCACTTCAAAATGTTCTATCCTATTGTGCCCTGATTGGATTTGTGCAGGAAGGCTTTCCATGGTGGTCGATCATCCAGCTACATATTTATATATTTGAGGGGACAACTGTAGCACTTCTGAATCAGCAGAGGGACAGTTATAGAGTTATTGGATCGATGGGAATGATTCAAACCGAGCTTCAAGATCACAGGCACTAACACGCAATTCAGATATGCCTTTTTATTTAAAATGGTCTATTAAAGACGGTTTGTAAGCAAACAGTGCAAACTCATTTTCGCTACAATTCAGAAGATGACACTTTTATGAGGTTCATACACCTCTACACAATGTTCCTTTAGGTATAGCATATAGTATGTAAGCATATCATTAATTGAGGGATGACATACAGATTAATATCAGGATATTATACAATGCAAATTCACATTTTGTTACATCCTCCATCAAAAGAAACATTGTAGCAACCCCCACCATCACCACCAACGTATCCAACGTATAGCACAACAGCATTGTTTGCAGATGCCACATTACATTTCTACCACTTGTGGAATGCACCTGTTGATATAGAACAATAGTATTAATATAAAGATCCCCTTTGAGAAGACTGGTAGACCTAAAGCAGTGTTTGTTTTGATCACGTTCACTCTATATATGTTGAAGTTGGCAAGCAGGAGATACACTACATACTATGCATCACTTGGCTGGGGAGAGAATTAGAGGGTGGGATGTTTGTTGGTCTTGCAAGGTGCCTGATGGGTGGAGTTTGACCTCTGACACTGACACTGATATACTGAGTTCATTTGTCATTGCCATAAAAGCCATATTATTAACACAAGGTGACATAAGGATGCCCCTACATCAGGGCTGTTCCACTCCGGTCTTGGAGGGCCGCACTCTGCATGTTTTAGATATCTCTCTGCTCCAACGCACCTGATTCAAGGTTGTTAGAAGCCTGATAATGACCCGTTCATTAGAATCAGGTGTGTTGGAGCAGGGAGACATCTAAAACATG